>JAQJVL010002131.1:0-119149 GCA_035578905.1 Stictocephala bisonia
AACCACAACACACACACACCCCTCTCTCTCTCTCTCTCTCTCTCTCTCTCTCTCTCTCTCTCTCTCTCTCTTTCTCCTCTCTATTTCCTCTCAAAGAAAGAACAAACAAACAAACAACACACAAAGAGAAGAATAACAACAAACACAAACACACACACACACACACACACACACAACACATAACACACAACACATAACACATAACACACAACACATAACACACAACACATAACACACATAATCACAAAGGTGCAGGCCACAAGACAAATTTTCAAAAAAACCACCCACCAACCGACCACCAAATAACCCTATTATTCACTACTCTTGTCGTCAACGTAGTTCGAGGAACCATAATAATTAAAAAGTAATAATAAATTCTGTAGAATTATCGCCAACCACAAGGACCAGACGATTATCACGGCATTTAAATATTTCCTAGTCAAGCATATGGCGGACACTTCATGAAACACAGCTTTAACCATTTCATATAACAAGCGTGCAAGACTTATTACCGCAAGATCTTAATAAACGAAAGATGTTCTGCCGTTGGTTAAGAAGAAATTGTTTACCACATCAGTATTTTATTCGGAAAATTCTGGTTACTGATGAATCCTGCTTTACTAGAAATGGAATTGTACATTTTCGTAATACCCATACTTGGATGTACGAAAACCCACAGGAAACTGCGACGAGACGTTTTCAGTCAATTGGCTTGGTGTTCTGGGTGATAATTTGATTGGTCCGTTTTTCTTACCCAATCGTCTTACCGGAGAAGTGTACTTAAATTTTTTAAGAACAAACCTGCCAACCCTCTTGGAAGATATCCCTTTTCAAAATATAGTTTATGCACGACAGGGAACCTCCACATTTTTCTAATAATGTGACAGACTATTTAAATAATACATACAGTAGAAAATGGTATGGTCAAAACGGACCAGTAAAATGACCACCACGATCTCCCAACCTCATGCCAGCAGACCTTATTCTATTGGGTTGGATGAAGACAATTGTGTATTCAAAACAGATTAACACCTTAGAGGAGTTACAAAATTTCATTACAGAAGTGGCAGAAACTATGAAGAATGGTCCAAACGTTATGAAACGCGCTAGAAAAGAATGGATTCGTCATGAAAAAACTTGCATTGGTCAAAACGGAGGACACTTGAGCAACTATTGTAGGTGACTTCTACATTTTTATAAAGTTAAATAAATTTATTTTTATAAATTTAAATACAAAAAAAGTTAATATTTTATGCAGTTAAGAATGTGCGTTTTATGTGCGACTGTTTTTATTTTAAATAAAGCAAAAAATCAATATCTACTATTCATTTTTTCCTAAGTAATTCACATAAACCTTTTCAGAATTAAATTTTCTACAAATTTATTTAAGAAATAATACACCTTAAATTACCATTTATGGAAGTAATCTTAAGCATAAAAAGGTGTTATTTCTTTACACCAATTCTTGTGTTATACGTAATATATCTATGAAAGTATTGCCTTCATAGCTCTAAAATCAATTTTATTCAATTTAACAGATTAAAATACATGAAAAACAATTTCCTTGTAACTAACTTCAAAATTTTTATAGGCCTTACTTCACCGAATGTACAGAGTTCTAGGTGAAATTTTTCGCTAGCCGTGACTCACTAACGAAGCGTTTTCAGGCAAATGTTTATATGAACGTTTTTCTTATTCTTAGCTATAGAATGAGTTCCCAAGAGATTTCCGTATAGTTTTGAATCACCCTGTATAAAGATAAATGTGTACTATTTGAGTTATGCAAATGCAAAGATACATTTATACTATTTCAGGTATGTAAAAGCAAGCTTATACTTTTTTAGATATGTAAAGACAAATGTATACTATTTGAGTTATGCAAAGATAAATTTTTACTATTTGAGATATGTAAAGATAAATTTCCACTATTTGAGTAATGAAAAAACAAATTTGTACTCTATAAGCTACCATCTGTAAGGTAACAAATGTAAAAATAACTATTTGAGGTATCTAAAAGCAAGCCGTTATGATTTTTGTAAAGATAAATATGATCTATCTGAGGTATGTAAAAGGAAACTTGTACTTTATGAGATATTTAAAGAGAAATTAGGGCTATCTTTGGTAAAAGCTTGTAAAAGGCTATCTTTGTAAAGGCTTGTAAAGGGCTATCTTTGGGCTAGCTTGTAAAAGCAAGCTTGTACTATTTGAGGTATATAAAGATAAATGTGTACTATTTGAGTTGTAAATGTTGAGTTGAGTTGAGGATGTATTTATACTATTTTATGTATTTAAAAGTTATTATTTAATTTTATTATAAGGTATTATTTGCCCTGGCTATTAGTCTATTAATAAATAATCCTTTCTGAGCTGAGTTGAACTCAGAGGGTAACAATGACTACATTCATTTAATCTAAACTCATCACAATCACCCTCATATTCACCCATATCTCTATGATCAGCGTCTTAGAAATAAATAATGAATATAATTAATAATAATAATGTAAACGCAAGCATATTCGTTCTTAAATGTTTAAAGATAAACTAACTCCCTGTTGATGTAAAGGTAAACTGACTTCATGTTGATGTAAAAATAAACTTACTTCCTGTTGATGTAAAGGTAAACTGTCTTCCTGTTGATGTAAAGGTAAACTTACTTCCTGTTGATGTAAAGGTAAACTGACTTCCTGTTGATGTAAAGATAAACTGACTCCCTGTTGATGTAAAGGTAAACTGACTTCCTGTTGATGTAAAGGTAAACTGACTCCCTGTTGATGTAAAGGTAAACTGACTCCTTGTTGATGTAAAGGTAAACTGACTTCCTGTTGATGTACAGGTAAACTGACTTCCTGTTGATGTAAAGATAAACTGACTCCTTGTTGATGTAAAGGTAAACTGACTTCCTGTTGATGTAAAGATAAACTGACTCCTTGTTGATGTAAAGGTAAACTGACTTCCTGTTGATGTACAGGTAAACTGACTCCCTGTTGATTTAAAGATAAACTGACTCCTTGTTGATGTAAAGGTAAACTGACTTCCTGTTGATGTACAGGTAAACTGACTCCCTGTTGATGTAAAGGTAAACTGACTCCCTGTTGATGTAAAGATAAACTGACTCCTTGTTGATGTAAAGGTAAACTGACTTCCTGTTGATGTACAGGTAAACTGACTTCCTGTTGATGTACAGGTAAACTGACTCCCTGTTGATGTAAAGATAAACTGACTCCCTGTTGATGTAAAGGTAAACTGACTTCCTGTTGATGTAAAGGTAAACTGACTTCCTGTTGATGTAAAGGTAAACTGACTTCCTGTTGATGTAAAGGTAAACTGACTTCCTGTTGATGTAAAGGTAAACTGACTTCCTGTTGATGTAAAGGTAAACTGACTCCCTGTTGATGTAAATTTAAACTAACTCCTTGTTGATGTAAAGGTAAACTAACTCCCTGTTGATGTAAAGGTTAACTAACTCCCTGTTGATGTAAACTAACTTCCTGTTGATGTAAAGGTAAACTAACTCCATGTTGATGTAAAGGTAAGCTGACTTCCTCTTGATGTAAAGGTAAACTGACTTCCTGTTGATTTAAAGGTAAACTAACTTCCTGTTGATTTAAAGGTAAACTAACTTCCTGTTGATGTAAAGGTAAACTGACTTCCTGTTGATTTAAAGTTAAACTAACTTCCTGTTGATGTAAAGGTAAACTTACTCCATGTTGATGTAAAGGTAAACTGACCTCCTGTTGATTTAAAGTTAAACTAACTTCCTGTTGATGTAAAGGTAAACTTACTCCATGTTGATGTAAAGGTAAACTGACTTCCTGTTGATTTAAAGGTAAACTAACATCCTGTTGATGTAAAGGTAAACTAACTCCATGTTGATGTAAAGGTAAACTGACTTCCTGTTGATTTAAAGGTAAACTAACTTCCTGTTGATTTAAAGGTAAACTAACTTCCTGTTGATGTAAAGATAAACTAACTTCCTGTTGATTTAAAGGTAAACTAACTTCCTGTTGATGTAAAGGTAAACTAACTCCATGTTGATGTAAAGTAAACTGACTTCCTGTTGATTTAAAGGTAAACTAACTTCCTGTTGATTTAAAGGTAAACCGACTTCCTGATGATGTAAAGGTAAACTAACTTCCTGTTGATTTAAAGGTAAACTAACTTCCTGTTGATGTAAAGGTAAACTGACTTCCTGTTGATGTAAAGGTAAACTAACTTCCTGTTGATTTAAAAGTAAACTAACTTCCTGATGATGTAAAGGTAAACTAACTTCCTGATGATGTAAAGGTAAACTAACTTCCTGTTGATTTAAAGGTAAACTAACTTCCTGTTGATGTAAAGGTAAACTAACTCCATGTTGATGTAAAGGTAAACTGACTTCCTGTTGATTTAAAGGTAAACTAACTCCATGTTGATGTAAAGGTAAACTGACTTCCTGTTGATTTAAAGGTAAACTACCTTCCTGTTGATGTAAAGGTAATCTTTATGAAGTTATTGAAGTTATCTTTGTACTATTTCGGCTATGTAAAGATAGGTTTATACTATTTTTGGGGTGTACGAATAAATTTGATTTTTCCATGTATTTAAAGGTAAGTTTTTACTTGCTGACCTAGTCTATAACAGAAAATAAAGTAATTAATATGAGACAATTAATAGTATACTCTTGAAAAGCTCCTATGCATATTTGAGCATATATTTGTTGGAATTGTTCTATTAAATACATAATCAGTTACTCATAAATATATTTTACATATACAGGATCTATCTAAAATGTGTGGACATAGCTTGGTAACTGTGTTTCTATGGGCCAAATTAAAATTTAAAAAAATTTCCTGTAAAGGTATGTCTTAAATACTTTTTTTCTCTGATATCCGAAATTTGGGTGCTATACTAAATAATTTAAACTTTAGGACGGCTCAACCAACTGAGCTGAAAATTCAAATATTATTTATTCATTTAAAGACCAATGTTATACAGTGCGACACTGTTATACAGTACGACACTGTTATACAGTATCATGTTACTGTCAATAAATAAAGACTTCCGAGTTCTGCTTCTAATAATGAATTACTTTACTCCCCAGAGCCACAACTCTAGACTGACCGGTGACGTCACGGGCATGACCTTTGACCCCGCTCGGTCTCGCTCCTCTCACCACAATATCCCGTTGCGGTCTCCAAGCAACCTGTTGCTGCCACGCGTGCGCTCTCCACGACCACCTGTAGCACAATCAATATGCGTCTACACGCGTCACTGGGCTCCCTGCCCACCCTTGTGACCCATTTATCCACAGGAATCAGGTCAACATTTATTTTTATTTATTTGTATGTAATATATTGAAAATCGACTAGACAATTATTTTTCGCATTTAATAAGAGTTTATATAGTATTTTCGTTATTTTATATTCCTGGCCCCTTTAAATCCGTTTATAGAATACGTGAAGCCGTTTTTTGTCAACGCAACTCCTCCATTCTTTCTTGTCCAATTAAATGGTTGAGGTGTCAAAAATGTTCCTTTGTTCGCTGTTTTGCAAAAAGATCTCAATTTTTCAATATTTTCATCCTGAAGGGTATGGGGAGCCCTCAAATACGTTTTTCGGCCATAATAATAATATGAAGAGAGTTTAAATTAGCCAGAAAGAAACAGCTGTTAGAATGTAAATAATGATGTTTATAGGTTATAGATCTCTCTCAATCTTAATAACAACAATGGGTATTAATATTTAAACTTTCAATAGTTTGTAGGTCGATTGCAGTGAGTGAGGTACTAGAAATAAATTAACATATTATTATTTTACTTAATACATTTAACTACTGATACTATGACCGTGGTATTTGATATTATTTAGAGAGGTTGTTAATTATTGAAAGGTTAACATTGTTATGCCTTTTCACTCTCTACCCTCACAGCAATTGAAACCTTGCTGTTTGTAGGCAGGTCGCTAAACATATACGACCGACCCATCTTTCAGGGCGGAAGTGTGCATACTGTTGTTTCGACTTTATTTTAGTCTCTTCAGATGTAGATAGGCACGAAGCCACTACATGACAACAATAAATAAGTAATCCAATGTGGAAGTACCAGTCGGGCACGGAGGTAGAGAAATTTGCCAATATCCGTTTTCACAAACACCAATTCGGTGCGCCCTATTTCTAAATTACATAAATGAGACTTTTAATTATATATTTCATCCTCATCTTCTTTTATCTAAATTTGATTAACATACTAGAGCAGTAGTGCTACGGTCGCGGTTGTTTAGCGACCTGCCTACAAACAGCAAGGTTTCAATTGCTGTGAGGGTAGAGAGTGAAAAGGCATAACAATGTTAACCTTTCTACTGATATTAGTTGTTAAAAGTCACATGCCGAGGCCGAATGCTGAGGCGTCACAAGCACAGCTAGTGACGGGGTTGCATACTGTTTGAATAAGTGTTTAACTTAAATTAATTTATTTTGTAATCATCGAACTATAGTGACAATTTTATATGGGAGCGTAAAATAATTTACTTATAACAATTTGTTGTTGTATTGCTTTGATAAACAAAAACTTTAAACTAAAATAAGCAGCTAATGATTTGTTTTCTTTTCTTAGACAAGTTTTACGTTACTGTTATTATTACGAAACGAATATTTAGAGTAAAAATCCATATTTGTTGTGTTTTTCATGGAGCGAAACGGCCCCTTGAGCTTCATGGCTAGCGCCGTACATGCGGGACAGACGTAGGATTTCGGGCATTCGTTGATAACGAAAAAATGTTATCTTTTCATTTTACAACAATTATTAGGAGTTTCTCTAGTTCTCTCATTCTTACCAATTTCCTCACGAATGATCAGTGTGCCTATTAATTAAATCGAATGTTTTGGGAGCATTCCATTTATGGCAATCTTAATAAGATTTTTTATTATTATTAATCCTGCATAATATTGTGTTTGTCGTTTTCCATCAAACTTAAACATGTGATCCCATCAAAAAAAGAAAATACTTCCGTAGAGGTGGTTTAAAGGTTAATGTTTCCCAAACCACCAAGTAACCGCTGGGAGTCGACAGTTATATGTACAGTATACATAGAGAAACCGCCAGCAGGCTGGAAGTACGTTCGTATTTATTGTTTCAAGTTTACTGTTTCTCAAACCGCCAAGTAACCGCTAGGGGTCGACAGTTATATGTATAATATAATAAGAGAAACCGCCAGCAAGCTAAAAGTACGTTCGTGTTTATTGTTTCAAGGTTACTGATTCCCAAACCGCCAAGTAACCGCTGGTAGTAAACAGTTATATGTATAATATACATAGAGAAACCGCCAGCAGGCTGAAAGTACGTTCGTGTTTATTGTTTCAAGTTTACTGTTTCCCAAACCGCCAAGTAACCGCTGGGAGTCGACAGTTATATGTATAGTATACATAGAGAAACCGCCAGCAGGCTGAAAGTACGTTCGTGTTTATTGTTTCAAGTTTACTGTTTCCCAAACCGCCAAGTAACCGCTGGGAGTCGACAGTTATATGTATAATATACATAGAGAAACCGCCAGCAAGCTGAAAGTACGTTCGTGTTTATTGTTTCAAGTTTACTGTTTCCCAAACCCTCAAGTAACCGCTGAGAGTCGACAGTTATATGTACAGTATACATAGAGAAACCGCCAGCAAGCTGAAAGTACGTTCGTGTTTATTGTTTCAAGTTTACTGTTTCCCAAGCCACCAAGTAACCGCTGGGAGTCGACAGTTATATGTATAGTATACATAGAGAAACCGCCAGCAAGTTTAAAGTACGTTCGTGTTTATTGTTTCAAGTTTACTGTTTCCCAAACCGCCAAGTAACCGCTGGGAGTCGACAGTTATATGTATAGTATACATAGAGAAACCACCGCAAGCTGAAAGTACGTTCGTGTTTATTGTTTCAAGTTTACTGTTTCCCAAACCACCAAGTAACCGCCGAGAGTCGACAGTTATATGTATAGTATACATAGAGAAACCGCCAGCAAGCTGAAAGTACGTTCGTGTTTATTGTTTCAAGGTTACTGTTTCCCAAACCGCCATGTAACCGCTGGGAGTCGACAATTATATGTATAATATACATAGAGAAACCGCCAGCAAGCTGAAAGTACGTTCGTGTTTATTGTTACAAGTTTACTGTTTCCCAAACCGCCAAGTAACCGTTGGGAGTCGACAATCATATGTATAATATACATAGAGAAACCGCCAGCAAGCTAAAAGTACGTTCGTGTTTATTGTTTCAAGTTTACTGTTTCCCAAACCGCCAAGTAACCGCTGGGAGTCGACAGTTATATGTACAGTATACATAGAGAAACCGCCAGCAGGCTGAAAGTACGTTCGTGTTTATTGTTATAATGAGTAAAAATACTTCCGTAGAGGTGGTTTCAAGTTTACTGTTTCCCAAACCGCCAAGTAACCGCTGGGAGTCGACAGTTATATGTACAGTATACATAGAGAAACCACCGGCAAGCTGAAAGTACGTTCGTGTTTATTGTTTCAAGTTTACTGTTTCCCAAGCCGCCAAGTAACCGCTGGGAGTCGACAGTTATATGTATAGTATACATAGAGAAACCGCCAGCAAGCTGAAAGTACGTTCGTGTTTATTTTTTCAAGTTTACTGTTTCCCAAACCGCCAAGTAACCGCTGGGAGTCGACAGTTATATGTATAGTATACATAGAGAAACCACCGCAAGCTGAAAGTACGTTCGTGTTTATTGTTTCAAGTTTACTGTTTCCCAAACCGCCAAGTAACCGCCGAGAGTCGACAGTTATATGTATAGTATACATAGAGAAACCGCCAGCAAGCTGAAAGTACGTTCGTGTTTATTGTTTCAAGGTTACTGTTTCCCAAACCGCCAAGTAACCGCTGGGAGTCGACAGTTATATGTATAGTATACATAGAGAAACCACCGCAAGCTGAAAGTACGTTCGTGTTTATTGTTTCAAGGTTACTGTTTCCCAAACCCTCAAGTAACCGCTGAGAGTCGACAGTTATATGTACAGTATACATAGAGAAACCGCCAGCAAGCTGAAAGTACGTTCGTGTTTATTGTTTCAAGTTTACTGTTTCCCAAGCCGCCAAGTAACCGCTGGGAGTCGACAGTTATATGTATAGTATACATAGAGAAACCGCCAGCAAGCTGAAAGTACGTTTGTGTTTATTTTTTCAAGTTTACTGTTTCCCAAACCGCCAAGTAACCGCTGGGAGTCGACAGTTATATGTATAGTATACATAGAGAAACCACCGCAAGCTGAAAGTACGTTCGTGTTTATTGTTTCAAGTTTACTGTTTCCCAAACCACCAAGTAACCGCCGAGAGTCGACAGTTATATGTATAGTATACATAGAGAAACCGCCAGCAAGCTGAAAGTACGTTCGTGTTTATTGTTTCAAGGTTACTGTTTCCCAAACCGCCATGTAACCGCTGGGAGTCGACAATTATATGTATAATATACATAGAGAAACCGCCAGCAAGCTGAAAGTACGTTCGTGTTTATTGTTACAAGTTTACTGTTTCCCAAACCGCCAAGTAACCGTTGGGAGTCGACAATCATATGTATAATATACATAGAGAAACCGCCAGCAAGCTAAAAGTACGTTCGTGTTTATTGTTTCAAGTTTACTGTTTCCCAAACCGCCAAGTAACCGCTGGGAGTCGACAGTTATATGTACAGTATACATAGAGAAACCGCCAGCAGGCTGAAAGTACGTTCGTGTTTATTGTTATAATGAGTAAAAATACTTCCGTAGAGGTGGTTTCAAGTTTACTGTTTCCCAAACCGCCAAGTAACCGCTGGGAGTCGACAGTTATATGTACAGTATACATAGAGAAACCACCGGCAAGCTGAAAGTACGTTCGTGTTTATTGTTTCAAGTTTACTGTTTCCCAAGCCGCCAAGTAACCGCTGGGAGTCGACAGTTATATGTATAGTATACATAGAGAAACCGCCAGCAAGCTGAAAGTACGTTCGTGTTTATTTTTTCAAGTTTACTGTTTCCCAAACCGCCAAGTAACCGCTGGGAGTCGACAGTTATATGTATAGTATACATAGAGAAACCACCGCAAGCTGAAAGTACGTTCGTGTTTATTGTTTCAAGTTTACTGTTTCCCAAACCGCCAAGTAACCGCCGAGAGTCGACAGTTATATGTATAGTATACATAGAGAAACCGCCAGCAAGCTGAAAGTACGTTCGTGTTTATTGTTTCAAGGTTACTGTTTCCCAAACCGCCAAGTAACCGCTGGGAGTCGACAGTTATATGTATAGTATACATAGAGAAACCACCGCAAGCTGAAAGTACGTTCGTGTTTATTGTTTCAAGGTTACTGTTCCCCAAACCACCATGTAACCGCTGGGAGTCGACAGTTATATGTATAATATACATAGAGAAACCGCCAGCAAGCTGAAAGTACGTTCGTGTTTATTGTTTCAAGGTTACTGTTTCCCAAACCGCCAAGTAACCGTTGGGAGTCGACAATCATATGTATAATATACATAGAGAAACCGCCAGCAAGCTAAAAGTACGTTCGTGTTTATTGTTTCAAGTTTACTGTTTCCCAAACCGCCAAGTAACCGCTGGGAGTCGACAGTTATATGTACAGTATACATAGAGAAACCGCCAGCAGGCTGAAAGTACGTTCGTGTTTATTGTTATAATGAGTAAAAATACTTCCGTAGAGGTGGTTTCAAGTTTACTGTTTCCCAAACCGCCAAGTAACCGCTGGGAGTCGACAGTTATATGTACAGTATACATAGAGAAACCGCCGGCAAGCTGAAAGTACGTTCGTGTTTATTGTTTCAAGTTTACTGTTTCCCAAGCCGCCAAGTAACCGCTGGGAGTCGACAGTTATATGTATAGTATACATAGAGAAACCGCCAGCAAGCTGAAAGTACGTTCGTGTTTATTTTTTCAAGTTTACTGTTTCCCAAACCGCCAAGTAACCGCTGGGAGTCGACAGTTATATGTATAGTATACATAGAGAAACCACCGCAAGCTGAAAGTACGTTCGTGTTTATTGTTTCAAGTTTACTGTTTCCCAAACCGCCAAGTAACCGCCGAGAGTCGACAGTTATATGTATAGTATACATAGAGAAACCGCCAGCAAGCTGAAAGTACGTTCGTGTTTATTGTTTCAAGGTTACTGTTTCCCAAACCGCCAAGTAACCGCTGGGAGTCGACAGTTATATGTATAGTATACATAGAGAAACCACCGCAAGCTGAAAGTACGTTCGTGTTTATTGTTTCAAGGTTACTGTTTCCCAAACCACTATGTAACCGCTGGGAGTCGACAGTTATATGTATAATATACATAGAGAAACCGCCAGCAAGCTGAAAGTACGTTCGTGTTTATTGTTTCAAGGTTACTGTTTCCCAAACCGCCATGTAACCGCTGGGAGTCGACAGTTATATGTATAATATACATAGAGAAACCGCCAGCAAGCTGAAAGTACGTTCGTGTTTATTGTTACAAGTTTACTGTTTCCTAAACCGCCAAGTAACCGTTGGGAGTCGACAGTCATATGTATAATATACATAGAGAAACCGCCAGCAAGCTAAAAGTACGTTCGTGTTTATTGTTTCAAGTTTACTGTTTCCCAAACCGCCAAGTAACCGCTGGGAGTCGACAGTTATATGTACAGTATACATAGAGAAACCGCCAGCAGGCTGAAAGTACGTTCGTATTTATTGTTATAATGAGTAAAAATACTTCCGTAGAGGTGGTTTCAAGTTTACTGTTTCTCAAACCGCCAAGTAACTGCTGGGAGTCGACAGTTATATGTACAGTATACATAGAGAAACCGCCAGCAAGCTGAAAGTACGTTCGTGTTTATTGTTTCAAGTTTACTGTTTCCCAAACCGCCAAGTAACCGCTGGGAGTCGACAGTTATATGTATAGTTTACATAGAGAAACCGCCAGCAGGCTGAAAGTACGTTCGTGTTTATTGTTATAATGAGTAAAAACTATGTTATTATCGAAGGTCATATCTATTGGACTATTAGTTCATATTACACATTTTTAATTTAAAAATGTCAAGAATTACATTCAAAGTTATTTTTACCTTAATATTTTGCTACAAAGTTAATCATTTCACAATTTTAAGTTTCAAAGTTAGTGTTATAAAATAGTATGTTTATATGTAATGTAGATTAATAAAAATTAATATATATTAAGCCCCTAAGTGTAAGAAAATTATAAAACTACTCAATATTTATAACAAATATTGAGTAACTTACGATCCACTATAAAAGTTTATAACCTAAAAAGTAACACATCAAGTTTTACGGTAGGATTATTATTACGAAACGAATTGTTGAAAAAAACCCACGGTTTTCGTGTTTTTTCATGGAGCGAAACAGCCGGCTAGCACCGTACAAGGGGGATTGGCAAAATGTCTACAGACGTAAGATTGCAGTTCAAACGATATGCAGGCGCTACTTGTACTGGCACAGTTCAGTATATATGCAGTTGTGAAGGAACTGATACAGATGTGTAAGAAATTCATTTGTCATAATCTATCTAATATTGAAGGGTTGTTAAATAACTGATTGGATGTGCAAGAAGGCTTTACTTTTTTTTTAATATACCCTATATTCTATTCAGTGAGATGAGAGTGAAGATCGACCTACGGCTGGTTTGACGTACGCGCTAGGCCGATTCACAGGCGTTCATATGTTGCTGTAGTGATGAACTGTCCTTTCTGTCTGAGCCTGACTGATTAATTGCTGACTGGAGATGCCAATGAAGCAGTCTTGTATATCAAGGGTTCTCTTTTTATTACCTGACGCCCTTGTGTCAGCGACAGTCCAGACAGAGCCTCACTCTCAACTCTCTTTGAATAGCATATAGACATACTAGCTAATAACTGCTAAAGAAGTGCACTTGTTGATTTAATTTTAATTAATTTAATAGTATTTCATATAATCTTAAACACGCGCTAAATATATTCATTTTGTACAAGTTTTGCGTATACTCTAAAGACGTTTTCCGTGACAACAAATAATTTTGACATTTAAGTCAAGAACACAATTTATTATTTTTCTCAATAAACATATGATATCTAAAAAGCCCAAAACTGGAGTATTTCTCTATTAATTAAATTATAGTTGTATTGGTTTAATTGTCCCAATAACATTTTAAACCAATAAAATTTTTTAATATAATTTAAGACTTTCGAAATTGCGCCCATTTAACATGTTTAATACTACAAATATTTTAAGGAAACTGGATTTTTAATAAAATTTACAAATTATTTTCGTATTTTTACGGTACGATATTTGCTATCAACAAAATCATGAATGTAAAAGTATACCCTTCTCTTGCACTATGTAATTGTTTGAAAATAACAGTGAGCTAAGTTAAACTTTCAAAAATTGATAGATTAGATTCTATAATATTCCTAGTTATTGTCTTAAAGCATAATATATAACAGTTTGACCCAAACATTAATTGTAGAAATCCTAATTACTAAATCCTAGTAAATTCTGTCCGAAAATACTAATCTAACAAGTTTTTATTTATTAATTTTAAGGTTGAAATCATTTTTTACCTTAATATTTTGTTACATAGTTAATCATTTCACAATTTTAAGTTTCAAAGATAGTGTAATAAAATAATATGTTTATCTGTAATGCAGATTAATAAAAATTGTTAAACATTCAACATTTCAGTGTGCTAATGAAACAAATTAATCAGATAAATATTATTTCCTCTTCCTCAAAGTACATAAGTCCCCACTAGTGGCGCAGTGCTGTAACCCAGCCAGTTGATTTTAGGCAATAGGTTCTATGCTCCGTCCTCTGAATAACGACATGGCGCTCGCTCAATGGTTGCCATTGACATGGACAATATGCTAAAGAAGTCTGGGGAGTCGATGATAGGTGAAAGTCAAGGTTCGGATGTTACGTAGAAGAGAACTGAGTTTTATCCCAGGCTTGTCAATTCGGATAAAATCACACCCACAGTACGTGGTTCGGATTTCACGTTACGTTGTAGGCTCCAAGTTGCCCTGGCTGTTGGGCTATTAATAAACAGCACTTTTTGAGAAAAAGTTAAACTTAATTAGTAACAATAACTACATTCGTTCAGCTAAACTCATCACGCTCACCTCCCCCCCATCATAATTTTTTTATATATCTACGATCGTCGTCTTACTAATGAAGAGTAACATATAAATCCATACAACTATTCAAGGTATAAATGTTTAACACAATAATAATAATTTTTTCAAATGTATCCTAAAATAAGTTGTTAAAATTTGGGTATTATAAAATATTTTGTGACCACGTTACGTGCACTCGACGCGCGCATACATTCACATAACAATCATATTTTCACATATAAGTTGTTTGAGTTTTTATATGGTTTCGATCTTGCTTACTGTACACTTGTTCAACTTAACTAATAAGCTTTGTAAAATTCAAATGGACAAATCCTTAAGTATTACCTCAGTTGGAAACAAAGTTGGCAAAGTACTTACAGGATTATAGGACAAATAATCCCGTAAAGCAGCTAGCCCTAATGGGCTGTCGTTGGTGGGTCCGATGGAGTGGCCCTTGGGAGCAGTTAGCAGTAGTTAGTTGACGCCAACTGCTAACTGTCCTCAACTTCTGTAACTGGCAACTGTTGAGTCGGTAATGTTCTTTGCTAAGGGAGCTTAAGTAACAGACCAGACCACTAAACTAACTCCGTACTTGCTTGTTATATTTTACAATATAAACAGTGGCTTCTTTGGAACGTTTAACCTCTTCAATATAAAATATACTGTTAAAGATATCACTAAACAAAACATTTTAAATAAAAAATAAACATTTCGTAATAATTTTTCCAGAGTATTATTATTATTTTTTTAAGTATTCATTTTAAAACGTCAGTTTTACAAATTAAGTTTAAATATAACTAGTGGGTACCTCTGCACATTTCGTGTGAAAATACCGTCACTCTCTACGCTTTTGCACAGATATGAAAGGAACAGAGGTCACATCCAAGAGTGTGCTATCTTTGTGTCGTGTTTTTGTGAAGTCATTATTCCTCCAGCTTACGTGTGAATGGCAGAGCTATCACCTTATCGGTCCCTTCCTTTTTACCACAAAAGACCCCAAGGATTAGAAATTATTTTTACAGATGTATAAAGATGTACATAGTTAAAATCTATTTATAACTGCCACTTAGGCGTCCGCTGCCGTCATAAGAAAGCGACCTTTCTCTCTTCTGTGGCTTGTGTCAACTAAGCATTCGACGTTGGTGTGTATATATATATAATAATAAAGCTTGAAATAAGCTGACCCACCCGCCCGCCCATACACGTACAGTGGTTTTGACCCGCCCGCCCATACACGTACAGTGGTATTGAAGCTGAAGGTAATAAAGCTGATATATATATATATATTGTATATATATATATATATATATATATATATATATATATATATATATATATATATATATATGTATATATATATACCAACGTATGCTTTTTTGTCAGCTTTACTATTATTATTATTTCAAATTTACTAATTTCTAAATATTGATTCAAAAATTAATGCAATTAATTACAAAGCAGTTTTTTATTATCACTCTATCCAATGGCGATTTGAGTGAAAAACTTAATATAAAAAAAGTTTACTGATATATAGTTAAAAGAATTATAAGTATAGATTATTTTATATATTATTAATAGTATTTTTGCATTTTGTGGGAACAGTTTTGTATACAGTATATCTCATAAAAACAAAACAAACAAATATGTAGTCTACAATCAGTTAACAAATTAAGAAATAAACTTAAAATAATTTTAAATAAATATATAAAACAATAAAACAATTTGATGAGCAAGTTAGCAAGATGTTTGTAGGCCAGAATAGAGTGTGGAATATAGATAACAGGGAAGAACAAAAGGCGTGTATTGAAGTCAGGTCAGTTATGCGGAGAAGAGAAAGTAGCCTGAATATTCTGGAAACATTCTGGAGAATGAATGTGTCCTAAGTACATGAATCAGTTTGTGTCTAACAGTCTACCCAGTTACACTTGTTACTGTATATTGAGTATAATATCTACATCGCTTTGTTTTTGAGGCCAAACTTTGTAATATTGAGTGTTTATGTGTGTTTTCTTTCTATTTTTAGCGCAATGCAACAAAACAAAGAAGAAAACAATGAAAAAAACTTCCGTGTAAACATATTCCAGACCCTATCTTAATCATAACCTCAATTACTAATGATTTATAATAGATTTAGTATCTTGTGAAGTCAAAGTCAGTTTACGTGCATTTTAAAGTTAAAATCAGTGGTAAATAAAGTGGAAAAATAAATAAATAAAATATGCAACATATAAAATTAATAAATAGTGATGTCTATTAGTGCAAATTAACCCTTTGACTGTCAAGTAGTCAAATTTGAGGTAAGTGTTTGTTTTAAGTTTCATTATGAGAAATAAAATATTTTTTAACATGTGTCATTACTTGATTTTTGTTTAGGATTTTTTGATTGATTGAAGGTTTTGAGGTAGAGAGTTTATTAGGTAGGGAATCCTATTATTTAACGTCATCTTGCCTTAATTATTATAATGTCTTTGCACTACATATTGTCTATGCCTTAAATTATAATTTACAAATTGTAGCCGTCTCTATTCTGGATTAAAGTAGTGCCTACTTAAATCTAAGTATCTGGCCAAATAATTGAAATTCATTATACCAAGTAATTCCAGTGACAAAACAGTAAACAAAGTTTTTAATATTCTACTTAATTCATGTTTTATCTTTTTTTAAATTTATTCTTTTAATTAAATGTAAAATGTTATTCCATACTGAAAGATGCTTTGTACTAATGAAAAGTAAATCAGCCTGTTGGTACTTATTGAGAAATATGTATTAATTGTTTTACATTTAAAAAGAACAACTCTTAAATTTTTGGTTACATAATATATTAAACCACATAGATTATGTACAGATTTTCTACATAATCTGTAGAAAGAAAATTAATACATATTTCTATGAGTAAGAAAATTAACACATAGAAATATGTTTTAATTTTCTTACATTTAAAAAGAACAACTCTTAAGTTTTTAGTTACATAATCTATGTAACCACATAGATTATGTGTAACATAATTTATGTATCTACATAAATTTCATATATTTATCAAGAATAATACCTAAATGTTTGAATACAAGTGGTTGGCAATTACAAAAATTAGGGTACATAAAACATATATGACTATGATAAACTAACTTGCATTGATCAGGCTGTGTGATAATATTTATTGTAGAGTTTTTAAAAATTATTGCTGTAGTCTTAACTGGATAAATTTTAATACAATTACTAAAAAATACTTAACTATTAAATTTAAATCCTTTAGTAACATGGAAATTCCTGTATTAATATTTATATAGACCATATATAAAACATTGTCATCAGCATATTGTAATATTTTGCTTATAGTTTTTGACTAAGACAAATCATTGGCATATATATTGAATAAAGTAGGAGATATAGTACTTTCTTGTATTAAACCACAAAGTTGGTCATGACTATCACTTATAACATTTATTATTATTATTTATATTTGTAACAGCTAAGTTTTATAGTTAGACAAAAAGTCCAAAAGTCATTATACTATAGTAAAAGTTAAAAATAAATAAAAAAAGATCTCCTGTCACAAAGCTAATTCCACTCCATCAAGCCATTTAAGACCTGCCTTACTGATTCTATTTATGCTAGCTAATCCCTCTGAAAAACAGTGCAAGGGGCACTCTGAAACTTTGTGATCCATTGTTTGGATTGACTCCCCGCAATCACATGACTGATCTACTGTCAATCTCCATTTGTACTTCCAGTAGTTACATCTTCCCACTCCAGTTCGGAACCGATTCAATAATGTCCACTCCCTACGAGGGAGGTTCATTCCCCCTACAGGTATTGACGGATCGTTAATAAGTAACTTATTTCGTACATCAAATCTGGGCCATAGCGTGGGCAATATGGTCTGTATATATCAACTTTCTTGACTTGGTGTTTGGGATGTTAGTATATACTTAAAATAAAATTAGGCCAAGTATGAACTCCTGTGATCAACCATCCTTCAGCGGTCTATATGAGCTTTCTTCACGACCTACTCGAAGGACATCCTTCAGCTGTCTAAAAGAGCCTTCTTCATGACCAAGATTAACTTTTATTAGCCTGGCACTGAGCATTGACTCTAGAAGTTGCAAAAGAAAGGGACAGGGAAGAAGGCTGTAGAACTTTAATAACAAACCTTTACTCCATACTGTGTCATAAGCCGCTGTGATATCAACAAAAGCTGCAGAGGTTTTTAGCTTGTTTTCAAACCCATTCTCAATAAATGATGTCAGAGCCAGGATCTGGTCGCAACAACTTGAGATGCCCAGACAGTCGGGCGATGTTAGCAAAATAGATAAGCAAATTCATTCTTATACTCTCTGGAGAAGACTGATTAAAAGCAAATCAAATGAAAGGCATTTACAAATACATAAATTGAAAATAATATTATTGCAGTCTTTATTAGCATTATTATGGCCATAGCTTTAGATGAGGGATTATGGTGTCGTCAAACTAATCTTCACTTTAATTTAGGTCAGCATTGTAGTACATTCGTGAATTTACGTTATATCAAATATACTTCGTTGGAAGGGTATTGACCCACTTGCCCACCCATACATGTTCAGTAGTATTGACACACCCACCCACCCAAACACGTTCAGTGGTATTGACCCACCCGCTCACCCAAACACTTTCATTGGTATTGACCCACCCGCCCACCCAAACACGTTAAGTGGTATTGACCCTCCCGTCCACCCAAACACATTCAGTGGTATTGACCCACCCGCCCACCTAAACACATTCAGTGGTATTGACCCACCCATACATGTTCAGTAGTATTGACACACCCGCCCACTCATACACGCACAGTGGTATTGACCCACCCACCCACCCAAACACTTTCATTGGTATTGACCCACTCGCCCACCCAAACACGTTCAGTGGTATTGACCCTCCCGTCCACCCAAACATATTCAGTGGTATTGACCCACCCGCCTACCCATACACGCACAGTGGTATTGATGTATCGTGTGTATTTTGAAATAAAGAAACCGAAGGATGTAAATTTACTAAATTCGGAAGGGAAATGTACATAGTCAGGAATAGCGAATGATTAGTAGTAAGTTGTTGACTATTTTTTAGACTTAATTCTTAGCGTTGGATTGTTCAATCTTCATAACTTGTTGGAGATTTCGACACTTAAGTGTTTTAATTTAAACATATAACGCTTGTATAGGTATACAAAACTCCTGTATTCCTCAGGCGTTGCTTTCTATCTTATCCTATATTTCAATTAAACTATATTTTTTATCAATATAAAACCAAAGCAAAACAATATAAGACAAACCTTAAATAATCTTATATATTACTATGGGCTTCATCATAGAGTCAAGTTTTCTTTCGAGGCTATTGCAAATGTATATTATTATACAATTAAATGCATTTCAAAGAACAAAATATGAAACCGTTATCTATGAACTTTACATAGAAAAGATCATAAAATAGTAAACACATTCGACTTATCTATCAGCGCATAATGTGGAGTTGTCCATACCTGTCAAAACATTGTTTTTGTGTTTTAATACACTTGAGGAGTAGGAAATCTCCACTAAATTAACAATTACTTAATACTTTTTTTTAAGATCTATTTAAAAGTGATCTATTCAAATTCCTAAAAATAAAACAAATGTTGGTAAAAATGACTCATAAAACAATTTATCGCCTTTTTATTTAGAATAAAGTACATTTAATAAGGTGGTTGATTTTGGAGATCCCTATATTCCCATTCTCAGATGAGTGATTCAGAAAGGAATGAATGGCAATGACGTAATTCCTATGTGGACCGCTTTGGTCTGAATACGGTAAAGGTGCTTCATCGAGATCAATTTCTATAATACATTTATCTACTTGTATTGGCAAAGAAGTTTTTTTTATTGACGTTCTATATTTGTAAATTTTATAAATTATTTTAACACCACCAATGTAAAATAAATATAGATCCTGTAGCTTTATTATTCAGGACAAATACCGAGCAGGAATTAGAGTAAATACCCGTATGCATATTTTACTGGAATCTAAGAAAGAGTATGAATACTTTAAATGTATTATCCATTACATCATTAAGATCGTACAAACATGGGCGAATATGAGGAGCGAATGAGTGTTACGAGTCATAGTGAACGAGTGTAGTCATTGTTACTAACTAAGGTTGACTGTTTCTTAGAAAGAGGAATTTATAAATGAGTTTATAGCCATAGCATCTAAGCCCCCTACATCTTTAATTGGAATTCGAACCACATAGTAATTGTCTGCTTGTCAGTTAAATGACCATCCTGACACTCTGTCCTCTCCCCTACACAACATCCGGACCCTGACAACCACCCACTGACGGACAACCTAGGATTGTCCACAACGATGGCAACCATTGAGCGGTATGAATTGCAGTTTCGTGCTTAGAGCACACCGGTATTCTCCCTCCATTCATTTGCTCAGTTACATAAGTATCCAATATAATTTGAAGCTGCACAAGGTAAATTGGTCAGTCTTCCTAAGCAAAGACACAGACAAGAAAGAAATAGAGGTCACATCCAATAGTGCGCTAAATGTGTGTCGAGTAGTTATTCTCCAGTTTTCCATGCGAATCCTCAAGGATGAACGTAATTATTATTATTACAGATGTATAAAGATGTACAATTGTTGTAATCTGTTTACAACTGACAGTAATGCGTTCACTGTGGCCATAAGAAAGTGGCCTCTGTTCTTTTTTTCTCTGTGGTAAAGACAGTGACTAAACAAACAAACCTGTAATAAGATTGATAGATTTGGTAGAATGAAGAGGCTTCATTAGTAACTTATTTCATTCGACCAATCGAACAAATCTTTACAGAGAATCGCCACTCACACAAGTGACGAGTGATGTATGATGTGTGACTGAGAAGGATGCTGGTCGCAGAGGTTATAACAAATATTATAACAATGCGCGGGTGATTACAGCTGTTATATCCGTTAGATCGAGGTGATTTGGGAGCCTCAAGACATTCAATGGATTACGCCTCAACGCTTCTTGTCAGCTTAAATGGAAGACAAAGCCTCATTGTTATAACCTTTGCCGGGTGTTGGGGTGGCAGAACTCCTTAACTGAATGTGTTTGCCGCAGTTTGCCGTTGTTGAATCAATTTAGTGCTAATCTAGTTCCCGTTTTTGTCGGTTTCCTTTATTTATCGACTATTGTATATGTTTCATATACTTAAATTGTACTATTAAAATTTAACAAACGATAATGGCTAACTGAAATAATTAGGATCATTGGTTGATAAGATATAGAAAACAATAAAAGGTAAATGTTTTTATTGGGCTGTATATTAAAAAAATTATCATGCTAATTTACTGTTACATAGGTAGTGAGTGTTTGGAAATGAACTTAATATTTTATATAAATTAAGGGAATATTGAAATAAGTAAACTCATTCTCAATTAATTATATATCGATTTAATATTACAATTTTACATATTATAAGATTATAATATCACATTATTACAAATGGAGTATTAATGCTTAGTTAATGTCATTGTCTACAGCATAATTACTTTATTGTTTTTGATAATTTAAATATTAATTGAGCTAATTTAATCTAAATTAAAATATTATTAACTTTAACTTATTTGCTTTATTTTACTTTATTATGTATAATATCCACTACTAACTATTCAAAATGTTGGCGATAATTGTAAATATATTTTACGTGCAAGCAATAATATGGAATCTCATGGTTTTATGCCCTATAACAGAACCTCCGTCGACAGTTTTCTTTACATACTTAATAAATGTCATTTTCTGATATTCAGTGAACATTATGAACTGATTACAATCAATCTTTGTAAAATCTCAAAGATTCAGTTCTAAATCAAGTTTTGACCGTCCATACAATGCCAGGTTTCCTTCAATTAGTACAATAGATTCATTCCAATCCGCTGAGGGGTTGTTTCTAAAACTCATTTTCTTAAACATAAATAAGTAAATAAAGATGTATAAATTTGTTAACAATTCTTGTTCATCCTGAGCTTGTTCATCATCCAACAACTTGAGTAGGAGACACGTTTAAGATAAGTTAAAATATTTTCTTTTATCTAGAGTAATTTATAATTACTCTGACTATCAATCTCTGCCGAGGTTCGCCATGACCGAATACTATGCTAGTCTTGTCTTTTCCCTTTGTAATTTTTTGTCTCGTGTTAAATAGAAAAAGCTACATTTATTCTTAGTTTTAGAGTTAAGATGAATTGTAATATTAAGTAATTTAATTGTAGCCTTTAATCGTTTGACGAAGTCTATTTGGATTATTTTATATGTCATTGGTGAATAAAGATATTTATTTATTTATTTTATTAAACTATTTTGTTGGCCGCAAATTAATAACTACCATCGTAATTTTCACAACAAATAAAGACCCAAAATTGTCTAATTTAAATCAGTATTCATAATATATCAAAGGAAAGGGAGCAAAATGGATAATATACGCTACACAAATCGTAAAACTTGAAGACCTCAAAATTGGACAAAATATGTGTGTTAATAATACATACAATATGGACTTGTGTTACATGGACATTTTTATATTATTAAACTCAACATTGTTGTTTCTAACCGTGCAGTTTGTATATGGTTTGTTATAAAGTATATTCCATCATCAAAAATATGCATATAGGCTACATACCGCAAACACTTCATAAATATTATTGATTTTCTTACATACATAAGTCAAGATGTTACTGTGACTACTCTTTGTCCAAATTTATTATAAATTTATTTTTATATCCAATATAAAAACGTCCACCAAAGTAAATATTTCATTTAATAATCTCAACCAACCACTTACATGTGGCATTTAAACTGAAGTGTTATCACCAAGCTGTTATCAGCTCTTCAACATTTGTTAATTCCACCTCAGTCATGAGACCCTGTTTACGTCTAGGTATCAGGTCGGCAGTAGATCTTGTGACATCGGCCCGCCCATCCGTCAGCTGTCAGGTGTTCGCTAGGCTCATTCACACCTCGGCGCTAGTGCAAACACAAGATGGCGGACGAGGAGGTCATCGAGAAGGCGGAATTGACCATGGAAGAAGTGGAGATGGGGAAGACCAAATCTGAGGATGTTCCTGCTCTAAATGACAATACAGAGGTATGTGAAAAACACCTTTTGTTGAAATCGTTTCCTCGTATAGAAGCCAAGGTTTTGAATATTTTTTTAAACATAGTTTAAATTATTACTTTATTTTTCTCTACATTTGAATAAAAGCTGTAAAATATTTAAAATTTGATTGAATAAAACTACAAATGATTGGTAGAAAATAGTTAGATATTCCCAATGCTTCAAGTGTTTTAAGGAAACAAACACAACGTTTCGACAGATTAAAACTCCTATCGTATTCAGGTGTCACTTAAAAGTTTAGTCTTCATTTCCTACTAGTTCATAATAACTTAAGAAACCCTTAAATCTCACTTGCCTAGAGACTACAGCTGTAAAAGTGTAGCCGTAGTCTGTGAGCAAGTAGTTCTTAGGATTTTTTTTAATTATTATGGAAAAAAACTTTAATTGTTAAGGAAAACTTAGTTGTAAATGAAGACTTAAGGTAGTAAGTAAGTAACACGTGAAGACGACATGACTTGTATACCTGTCGAAACGGTGTGTATATTTTACTAAAACACTTAAAGCATTGGGAATCTCCATTCATTTTCTACCAACCATGAACAGTCCAATGCTAACAAATAACTTTCAAACAACACTTTACAGTTACATAAGAAAAAGCATAACTAAAGCCTACATATAAATAAATAGATTTTCTTCATTTAGGAGCAGTTATTGTAAAAAAATTATCATAGGATTAACAGGTAAAACTAATCTATTCTGCACTAAACGAAGCCACGTCTACTCAATGGATGCCATCAACGTGTACACTACTAGAGATGTCTGGGGCGTTCATGTTGGGTGGCAATCAGTGTCCGAGTATTGTGCAGGGAAGATAACTGAGTATAAGGATTGTCAATTAGCTGAAAATTAGACCAATACTACGTGGTTCGGACTCCACGTAAAGCTGTAGGCCCTTAGTTGCCCTGGCTATTATGCTATTAATAAATTCGAAAGTTGTTTGTAACAAGACTACTAACAGAGGTCAACCACAATCATACTATACTCATGTTATTATTCATACTCGTCTTAAAAGTACGAACAATACTGTTTCGGCGTCTCATATCTCAATAATAATAATATGAATAAGGAATACGTCTAAACTTAAAGTGATATGAAAGTGAGAAATAGCTGTCAATGAAGGTACGTGACTAGACTCAAAAATGATCTGGCTAAAGAATCGTGCGCTGGTTAGTTGTAAAGAATGTACTTGCGGTATAAGAAATATTAAAGTGAGAAATAACTGTCAATGTATGTACGTGAGTAGACTCAAAAAGTATCTGGCTAAAGAATCGTGCGCTGGTTAGTTATAAAGAATGTATTTGCGGTAAAAGAAATATTAAAGTGAGAAATAGCTGTCAATGAAGGTACGTGAGTAGACTCAAAAAGTATCTGGCTAAAGAATCGTGCACTGGTTAATTGTAAAGAATGTATTTGCGGGAAAAGAAATATTAAAGTGAGAAATAGCTGTCAATGAAGGTACGTGAGTAGACTCAAAAAGTATCTGGCTAAAGAATCGTGCGCTGGTTAGTTGAAAAGAATGTAGTTGCGGGGGGAAAAGACATGTGTTTTAATCTTTAGCTCCTGGGTGACTTTTTACTAGAGATTTAGACAGCTTATACCCAATCCTTAATAGTTTATGGTCTTATAAATTCATAATAAACACAATAACATTTAAATATGTTATTGTTTTACTGTTTTATTGCAATTTATTAACAGCTTTATTAATCGAGGCAAGATGTTGGGAATAAGATGGAGAGATAGCTAGTATTTACGTTTCGTCAACAATACGCATATCTTTTTAAAACACAATCATGGGATGCAATTACGTTTTACATATTTCCCTCAGCAGAATGTTATCTTTGCATTGAAGTATAAATTTTGAAAAATGTTAATCTTTTAATTAGAAACTTAATTCCTGTCTGAAAAGTATAAATATCATATTTAAACTACTAATATAATATCTTTAATGAAAATATTATCAAACTTACTGTATTGGACGTGACCTAACTTTTGGATTTATTCTATTTTATTTTAATGCTAATTGTGAAATCTTAAAGATATATCTTAAAGTAGATAGAAATACATTCAGGTAGTTTTTCCTAAAGAGAATACTGCGTATTTAGGGTAGTAGGAATTTCCCAAATATTTCCTAAATAATAGTTGTGTATTTTGAGATGGGTAGAAGGACCAGAGAAGTTTTACGTTTATGTGGTTTAGTGGATCTTTAAACAACTCATATATATAGTAGAAAAGTTGTAATTCCTAGGGCTGCTATTTATAATAATATTATAATAAAAAATACATATATATATATATATTTATTTATTTATTTATGTTAGGAAAGGTTACCAAGAATTATGTTTCTAAATGTAGTGTGAGGTACCACTACATGGATGTATGTAGAGTTTCTGGAAGGTCCATCAAAGACCCTCTGTGATGAAAGTGAATACTCGACTTTGATACGTGAAACCGTAAAATGCTTTTCAAATTAAGTATTCAAATTTGTTTGAAATACGGTTGTCTCCATAAGTCATGAACAATTGTTCCTACTGTGTGGCCTTACCACAGTTATTATACTGTCAACTTCAGACCTACGATGGAAAACATATTATGAGAATAATAACTTTTCAAATTCCCTAGTTATACTTGTGATATGTGATCAATTCCAATAGCGTGGATACATCAAATATCATAAACCCCTTTTCTATAATACAATTTTATTTTACTTAATACTCGTCCTATCAATTGATTCAGCGCTAACCGAAAGCTTGGGTCTGGTTTTGTTTATATTTTGTTTATGAATATTATATTTTCATGATATTATAATATACATTTAGTTAATAAAATTGTTAAATAAGAAATTGACAATCCGTATAGAAAACAACCACTTTCCGACAATCAAGCTCAGACATGAGAATGGCATTGTTACACCACACCTGTGACTGTAGCTCCACTAATTAACTGAACAGTGATAAAGTGCTGTTCCTCACACCCATCAAGTAACAACAGTGCCTTAATAGATTTAGTTGTGTTGTACCACTAACAGGCTCAGCAACACTATTGTTACACCAGACCTGTGACAGTTATTTGACTGTAGCTACACTAATTAACTGGACAGTGATAAAGTGCTGTTCCTCACACCCATCAAGTAACAACAGTGCCTTAATATATTTAGTTGTGTTGTACCACTAACAGGCTCAGCAACACCACTGCTAGGCCAGACCCGTGACAGCTCTGTGTCATTAGCTACACTAATTAACTTGACATTGATAAAGTGCTGTTCCTCACACCCATCAAGTAACAACAGTGCCTTAATACATTCACTTGTGTTGTACCACTAACAGGCTCAGCAACACCACTGCTAGGCCAGACCCGTGACAGCTCTGTGTCATTAGCTACACTAATTAACTGGACAGTGATAAAGTGCTGTTCCTCACACCCATCAAGTAACAACAGTGCCTTAATACATTCACTTGTGTTGTACCACTAACAGGCTCAGCAACACCACTGCTAGGCCAGACCCGTGACAGCTCTGTGTCATTAGCTACACTAATTAACTTGACATTGATAAAGTGCTGTTCCTCACACCCATCAAGTAACAACAGTTCCTTAATACATTCACTTGTGTTGTACCACTAACAGGCTCAGTAACACCACTGCTAGGCCAGACCCGTGACAGCTCTGTGTCATTAGCTACACTAATTAACTTGACATTGATAAAGTGCTGTTCCTCACACCCATCAAGTAACAACAGTTCCTTAATACATTCACTTGTGTTGTACCACTAACAGGCTCAGTAACACCACTGCTAGGCCAGACCCGTGACAGCTCTGTGTCAGTAGCTACACTAATTAACTGGACAGTGATAAAGTGCTGTTCCTCACACCCGTCAAGTAACAACAGTTCCTTAATACATTCACTTGTGTTGTACCACTAACAGGCTCAGCAACACCATTGTTACACCAGACCTGTGACAGTTATGTGTCATTAGCTACACTAATTAACTGGACAGTGATAAAGTGCTGTTCCTCACACCCATCAAGTAACAACAGTTCCTTAATACATTCACTTGTGTTGTACCACTAACAGGCTCAGCAACACTATTGTTACACCAGACCTGTGACAGTTATGTGACTGTAGCTACACTAATTAACTGGACAGTGATAAAGTGCTATTCCTCGCACCCGTCAAGTAACAACAGTTCCTTAATATATTCAGTTATGTTCTATCATTAACAGGCTCAGCAATATCATTATTTTAGTTTAGACTGAGATTGAAATACATTCAAAAAGAAATAAAGTATGATGCACATCAGACATTTTTGTATCTAAAATTTAAACAACTGTATAAACAATTAAAAAACTAGGATCTTAACTGGTTTACTGTTTTAAGTAGTGAGATTGGTTTGACATATATAAACATAATTACATACAAAAAACCAAACATCTAGAGTCTAGCGACAACTGACATGTGGCACGCTACTTCTAGTGCAGATTTATAAAAATTTAACCAAATTAATTTGATGGACTATATAAAATAAACAAAATAAATAAAAATGGCATGTTTGAAATGGTGATTACTTTTTAATATTTAGAAATTAACAAGGGAATAATGTATGAAGAACATCCTTCAATACAGTAATATATTATATATATATAAATTAACATTATAGATAACACTATCTCTAAATTAATTTTAGTGTAGCATTCTTCTTATGACATAAAAATACTCTCACACGAAATTAAATTTAATGACAACATGAAAACGATAGAAATTTTTTCAATTAAATGGTGTCACATAATCGATCCAATCTGTTGTAAAGAATAAATCGGTTTTTTGTGATAGCCATTTATATAAATCTTTGCAAAATTTACTGAATAGATTTAACGGCTTATATTGTCTAGAACTATATTGAAAATTGTTTCCTCTAGATATTTGAATGAATCTTTGACTGTACTTTTATTAACTTGTGGAAATTTAAATCGCCACAGTTAACAGCCTCAGCTACATTTATGATTATGTGGCTTTCATATTGTTAACAAGTTTAGTTACGTGAAGTCCCTAGATCATTTATCTTTTACGAAAACTTGCCAATTTAAAACTAATTGGTTAAAAGTGATTCTTCCTTACATTACTGCGTTCCTTCCTAGAATAGAACAAGCGAGACTGCATTCGTAAAATAACAGTAAGCCCTTTTTAAAATCATTATTGGCTTCCCTAATCTAGCTGTTCCTAGTTATTAAATTCCCAAATAACTTTTCGGCACTAGTGGCGTAGTGCTGTAGCACAGATACTTGGGAACGTAGTTTTGATTAGGTGGTAGGCTCTATTCTTAGTCCTCTTGGCATCCACTCAATGGTACACTACTAGAGTAGTCTGGGGTGTCCGTGCTGGGTAGTAGTCAGGGTTCGAATGTTGTGTAGGAAAGAAAACTGAGTATAAGGCTTGTCAATTAGCTAAAATCATACTAAAGCTACGTAGTTTGGATTCCACGTAAAACTGTAGGTAACATAATTTCCTTGGCTATTGGGCTATTAATAAATGTCTCTTTCTAACAGTCTACCTCAATTAGTAACAATGACTACACTCATCACACTCATTTGCCTCTCATTTGTCTACTATCGGTTTAATATAGTATACGAATAGTCATAATTATAAATCTCTGTATTTATCTCACATTATACCAGATGAAAGTATCTGTTTCCACACAACATGACTGCATGCCGACAATCTTGATGCATTGCTAATGACTTTCGTTATCGCTACATTGTTTCCAAATGAAGACTCCTGCCATTACATAACAAAGGTCCTCATTATATTCACACAGTTGTCCTCGTATCATGTGTCTAACAACTTCAGCACATCACGTGAGTGATACACGTGTTGTCCCACATCACTAGCGTCATTACATTTCGAGTTGTATCGGTGTCATTTAAATATTGTTCATGATGTATATATTACTTAAATTAGGTAAGTAGTTAAAATACATTTTTGTACAATCATAGTTCATTTTCCACTAGTTGTTCTTAAAACCTTTATAGCGAACTAGCCAACATCCTTACTTCATTACGTGGTGACTCTCTACGCTTGCTTACCCCTCCTTTCGTGGTTCTCTCCAAACCATCACATCAATGTAAAAGTGCAGGCTACTGCTATTATCTTAGATAGCAAAGTTATATGATCTAGAAACCCCTGTCTGCTTTAGGGGCTGCAAAGTGTTTATTAGAAAAAGCTTATACATTTTAGAGTGAAAACCAAATTAGCCAAGCTTCTTTATCATGTTTATGTTTTTGTATCAGCTGTTTGAAATACTAAATTAAACTAATGCCAACGTTACTCTTTTGGGAAAATGAAACATTGAGGGAGTGTTTCTTCTTCCAAAGGGGAGATCCTTTCTTAGGGGGCATATATAGTACAAAAGCTAACTTTCCTACAAACTTCATCAAGATATGTTCTATTGTTCTGGAGATTTCCTGATTAGTGAGTACATCGTTTTTTAATTTTGTATACAATATTAAGATTTATACAAAAAGGAGCTAGTTAAGATTTATATTCCGTAGTATTTATATTTATTTAAAACAACGATAACTTGAGATAAAGTAAATAAAGTGATGAATATAGTCAAGGTAATACGTAACAATAACAAAAATAAAAATCCCAAACCACTAGAGAAATGCACAACAGAATGGATGGTTGCAGAAAGTATGAAAACAAGATGGCATTCGTGAGAAACAAAAACCGTTGAAATTTGTTATTAAAATGTTCAAAATGAATATATTCTAACCTTTTTGTAAAATTAGCCAGTTTTGAGGAGTTTATGTTTAAATAATTTGGACGTGCATCATTTTAAAGCGGCCAAAGATAGTTTTATACATTTTATTTCTAAATAAAAGTGTAATAAATGCTAGTTCAATCAATCCCTAATTTATTACAATTTATTTGTTGGAGAAATCTCCAAATATTATCTACATATCACAATTTATTTTGTTATTTTTACATTTAAACATTTGCATTTATTTTTGTTTGTTGGTTGGCTTGTATAACTTGTTGGTCTTACTTCTAGGTACCCATGTTCTTCACCGCTCTATCGGATGAAGTCAGCGAGGGTATGCGCAACGCCTGCGGCGTCCCGCCGGCCGAGGTTTCCGTGGAGCCCTCGGGATGTGCACTCCCAGAAAGCTACTGCCACTATGCCCAGAGGATAAGGCGGCTTGAGGTGCGCGCTGATGACATCTGGGTTATTTCCTTTCCAAAATCTGGTAACTTATTATAAACTATACTGCAAATTTAATTTTGAAATAATGTTTTTCAAAATATAAAAATTTATAAGCAAGGACTATCACTATACTTCAGTGCATATATAATTGATATTCAAGTCAAAATGAGACAAAACCAATGTGACTACGTTTAGTATCAATTGTGTGATCTCTAATTGCGTAACTTCGTTGGACTACGAGTTTTACGTCATGAGCTCCTTTAGCATAACTAACAGGCCTTCTCCTCCAGCCTTGATATATAAGGTAGAACCAATGTGACTACCTTTAGTATCAATTGTGTGATCTCTCGTTGCGTAAATTCGTTGGACTACGAGTTTTACGTCATGAGCTCCTTTAGCACAACTAACAGGCCTTCTCCTCCAGCCTTGATATACAGTATAAGGTAGAACCACTGTGACTACTTTTAGTATAAATTGTGTGATCTCTCTTTGCGTAACTTCGTTAGACTACAATTTTTACGTTATGAGCTCCTTTAGCACAACTAACAGCCTTCTCCTCCAGCCTTGATATATAACGTAGAACCAATAAGACTACCTTTAGTATCAATTGTGTGATCTCTAGTTGCGTAACTTCATTGGACTACGAGTTTTACGTCATGAGCTCCTTTAGCACTATCAACAAGCCTTCTCCTCCAGCCTTGATATATAAGGTAGAACCAATGTGACTACCTTTACTATCAATAATGTGATCTCTCGTTGTGTAACTTCGTTGGGCTACGAGTTTTACGTCATGAGCTCCTTTAGCATAACTAACAGGCCTTCTCCTCCAGCCTTGATATATAAGGTAGAACCAATGTGACTACCTTTAATATCAATTATGTGATCTCTCGTTGCGTAACTTCGTTGGACCGAGTTTTACGTCATGAGCTCCTTTAGCATAACTAACAGGCCTTCTCCTCCAGCCTTGATATATAAGGTAGAACCAATAAGACTACCTTTAGTATCAATTGTGTGATCTCTTTGCTTAACTTCGTTAGACTACAAGTTTTACGTCATGAGCTCCTTTAGCACAACTAACAGCCTTCTCCTCCAGCCTTGATATATAAAGTAGAACCAATAAGACTACCTTTAGTATCAATTGTGTGATCTCTCGTTGCGTAACTTCGTTGGACTACGAGTTTTACGTCATGAGCTCCTTTAGCATAACTAACAGCCTTCTCCTCCAGCCTTGATATATAAGGTAGAACCAATGTGACTACCTTTAGTATCAATTGTGTGATCTCTTTGCTTAACTTCGTTAGACTACGAGTTTAACGTCATGAGCTCCTTTAGTACAACTAACAGCCTTCTCCTCCAGCCTTGATATATAAGGTAGAACCAATAAGACTACCTTTAGTATCAATTGTGTGATCTCTCTTTGCTTAACTTCGTTAGACTACGAGTTTTGCGTCATGAGCTCCTTTAGCACAACTAACAGGCCTTCTCCTCCAGCCTTGATATATAAGGTAGAACCAATGTGACTACCTTTAGTATCAATTGTGTGATCTCTCGTTGTGTAACTTCGTTGGACTACGAGTTTTACGTCAGGAGCTCCTTTAGCACAACTAACAGCCTTCTCCTCCAGCCTTGATATATAAGGTAGAACCAATAAGACTACCTTTAGTATCAATTATGTGATCTCTCGTTGTGTAACTTCGTTGGACTAGGAGTTTTACGTCATGAGCTCCTTTAGCATAACTAACAGCCTTCTCCTCCAGCCTTGATATATAAGGTAGAACCAATAAGACTACCTTTAGTATCAATTGTGTAATCTCTTTGCTTAACTTCGTTGGACTACGAGTTTTACGTCATGAGCTCCTTTAGCACAACTAACAGGCCTTCTCCTCCAGCCTTGATATATAAGGTAGAACCAATAAGACTACCTTTAGTATCAATTATGTGATCTCTCGTTGTGTAACTTCGTTGGACTACGAGTTTTACGTCATGAGCTCCTTTAGCACAACTAACAGCCTTCTCCTCCAGCCTTGATATATGAGGTAGAACCAATAAGACTACCTTTAGTATAAATTGTGTGATCTCTTTGCTTAACTTCGTTGGACTACGAGTTTTACGCCAGGAGCTCCTTTAGCACAACTAACAGGCCTTCTCCTCCAGCCTTGATATATAAGGTAGAACCAATGTGACTACCTTTAGTATCAATTGTGTGATCTCTTTGCTTAACTTCGTTGGACTACGAGTTTTACGTCATGAGCTCCTTTAGCACAACTAACAGGCCTTCTCCTCCAGCCTTGATATATAAAGTTGAACCAATGTGACTACCTTTAGTATCAATTGCGTGATCTCTCTTTGCTTAACTTCGTTAGACTACGAGTTTTACGTCATGAGCTCCTTTAGCACAACTAACAGGCCTTCTCCTCCAGCCTTGATATATAAGGTAGAACCAATGTGACTACCTTTAGTATCAATTGTGTGATCTCTTTGCTTAACTTCGTTGGACTACGAGTTTTACGTCAGGAGCTCCTTTAGCACAACTAACAGGCCATCTCCTCCATTCTTGATATATAAGGTAGAACCACTGTGACTACCTTTAGTATCAATTGTGTGATCTCTTTGCTTAACTTCGTTGGACTACGAGTTTTACGTCAGGAGCTCCTTTAGCACAACTAACAGGCCTTCTCCTCCAGCCTTGATATATAAGGTAGAACCAATGTGACTACCTTTAGTATCAATTGTGTGATCTCTCTTTGCTTAACTTCGTTAGACTACGAGTTTTACGTCAGGAGCTCCTTTAGCACAACTAACAGCCTTCTCCTCCAGCCTTGATATATAAGGTAGAACCAATGTGACTACCTTTAGTATCAATTGTGTGATCTCTTTGCTTAACTTCGTTGGACTACGAGTTTTACGTCATGAGCTCCTTTAGCACAACTAACAGGCCTTCTCCTCCAGCCTTGATATATAAGGTAGAACCAATAAGACTACCTTTAGTATCAATTGTGTGATCTCTCGTTGTGTAACTTCGTTGGACTACGAGTTTTACGTCATGAGCTCCTTTAGCACAACTAACAGGCCTTCTCCTCCAGCCTTGATATATAAAGTAGAACCAATAAGACTACCTTTAGTTTCAATTGTGTGATCTCTCTTTGCTTAACTTCGTTAGACTACAAGTTTTACGTCATGAGCTCCTTTAGCACAACTAACAGCCTTCTCCTCCAGCCTTGATATATAAGATAGAACCAATAAGACTACCTTTAGTATCAATTGTGTGATCTCTCGTTGTGTAACTTCATTGGACTACGAGTTTTACGTCAGGAGCTCCTTTAGCACAACTAACAGCCTTCTCCTCCAGCCTTGATATATAAGGTAGAACCAATAAGACTACCTTTAGTATCAATTGTGTGACCCCTTTGCTTAACTTCGTTAGACTACGAGTTTAACGTCATGAGCTCCTTTAGTACAACTAACAGCCTTCTCCTCCAGCCTTGATATATAATGTAGAACCAATAAGACTACCTTTAGTATCAATTGTGTGATCTCTTTGCTTAACTTCATTTGACTACGAGTTTTACGTCATGAGCTCCTTTAGCACAACTGACAGCCTTCTCCTCCAGCCTTGATATATAAGGTAGAACCAATAAGACTACCTTTAGTATCAATTGTGTGATCTCACTTTGCTTAACTTCGTTAGACTACAAGTTTTACGTCATGAGCTCCTTTAGCACAACTAACAGCCTTCTCCTCCAGCCTTGATATATAAGGTAGAACCAATAAGACTACCTTTAGTATCAATTATGTGATCTCTCGTTGTGTAACTTCGTTGGACTAGGAGTTTTACGTCATGAGCTCCTTTAGCATAACTAACAGCCTTCTCCTCCAGCCTTGATATATAAGGTAGAACCAATAAGACTACCTTTAGTATCAATTGTGTGATCTCTTTGCTTAACTTCGTTGGACTACGAGTTTTACGTCATGAGCTCCTTTAGCACACGTAACAGGCCTTCTCCTCCAGCCTTGATATATAAGGTAGAACCAATAAGACTACCTTTAGTATCAATTATGTGATCTCTCGTTGTGTAACTTCGTTGGACTACGAGTTTTACGTCATGAGCTCCTTTAGCACAACTAACAGCCTTCTCCTCCAGCCTTGATATATAAGGTAGAACCAATAAGACTACCTTTAGTATCAATTGTGTGATCTCTTTGCTTAACTTCGTTGGACTACGAGTTTAACGTCATGAGCTCCTTTAGCGCAACTAACAGGCCTTCTCCTCCAGCCTTGATATATAAGTTAGAACCAATGTGACTACCTTTAGTATCAATTGTGTGATCTCTTTGCTTAACTTCTTTGGACTACGAGTTTTACGTCAGGAGCTCCTTTAGCACAACTAACAGCCTTCTCCTCCAGCCTTGATATATGAGGTAGAACCAATAAGACTACCTTTAGTATCAATTGTGTGATCTCTTTGCTTAACTTCGTTGGACTACGAGTTTTACGTCAGGAGCTCCTTTAGCACAACTAACAGGCCTTCTCCTCCAGCCTTGATATATAAGGTAGAACCACTGTGACTACCTTTAGTATCAATTGTGTGATGTCTTTGCTTAACTTCGTTGGACTACGAGTTTTACGTCAGGAGCTCCTTTAGCACAACTAACAGGCCTTCTCCTCCAGCCTTGATATATAAGGTAGAACCAATGTGACTACCTTTAGTATCAATTGTGTGATCTCTCTTTGCTTAACTTCGTTAGACTACGAGTTTTACGTCATGAGCTCCTTTAGCACAACTAACAGCCTTCTCCTCCAGCCTTGATATATAAGGTAGAACCAATGTGACTACCTTTTGTATCAATTGTGTGATCTCTTTGCTTAACTTCGTTGGACTACGAGTTTTACGTCATGAGCTCCTTTAGCACAACTAACAGGCCTTCTCCTCCAGCCTTGATATATAAGGTAGAACCAATAAGACTACCTTTAGTATCAATTGTGTGATCTCTCGTTGTGTAACTTCGTTGGACTACGAGTTTTACGTCATGAGCTCCTGTAGCACAACTAACAGGCCTTCTCCTCCAGCCTTGATATATAAGGTAGAACCAATGTGACTACCTTTAATATCAATTATGTGATCTCTCGTTGCGTAACTTCATTGGACTACGAGTTTTACGTCATGAGCTCCTTTAGCACTATCAACAAGCCTTCTCCTCCAGCCTTGATATATAAGGTAGAACCAATGTGACTACCTTTACTATCAATAATGTGATCTCTCGTTGTGTAACTTCGTTGGGCTACGAGTTTTACGTCATGAGCTCCTTTAGCATAACTAACAGGCCTTCTCCTCCAGCCTTGATATATAAGGTAGAACCAATGTGACTACCTTTAATATCAATTATGTGATCTCTCGTTGCGTAACTTCGTTGGACCGAGTTTTACGTCATGAGCTCCTTTAGCATAACTAACAGGCCTTCTCCTCCAGCCTTGATATATAAGGTAGAACCAATAAGACTACCTTTAGTATCAATTGTGTGATCTCTTTGCTTAACTTCGTTAGACTACAAGTTTTACGTCATGAGCTCCTTTAGCACAACTAACAGCCTTCTCCTCCAGCCTTGATATATAAAGTAGAACCAATAAGACTACCTTTAGTATCAATTGTGTGATCTCTCGTTGCGTAACTTCGTTGGACTACGAGTTTTACGTCATGAGCTCCTTTAGCATAACTAACAGCCTTCTCCTCCAGCCTTGATATATAAGGTAGAACCAATGTGACTACCTTTAGTATCAATTGTGTGATCTCTTTGCTTAACTTCGTTAGACTACGAGTTTAACGTCATGAGCTCCTTTAGTACAACTAACAGCCTTCTCCTCCAGCCTTGATATATAAGGTAGAACCAATAAGACTACCTTTAGTATCAATTGTGTGATCTCTCTTTGCTTAACTTCGTTAGACTACGAGTTTTGCGTCATGAGCTCCTTTAGCACAACTAACAGGCCTTCTCCTCCAGCCTTGATATATAAGGTAGAACCAATGTGACTACCTTTAGTATCAATTGTGTGATCTCTCGTTGTGTAACTTCGTTGGACTACGAGTTTTACGTCAGGAGCTCCTTTAGCACAACTAACAGCCTTCTCCTCCAGCCTTGATATATAAGGTAGAACCAATAAGACTACCTTTAGTATCAATTATGTGATCTCTCGTTGTGTAACTTCGTTGGACTAGGAGTTTTACGTCATGAGCTCCTTTAGCATAACTAACAGCCTTCTCCTCCAGCCTTGATATATAAGGTAGAACCAATAAGACTACCTTTAGTATCAATTGTGTAATCTCTTTGCTTAACTTCGTTGGACTACGAGTTTTACGTCATGAGCTCCTTTAGCACAACTAACAGGCCTTCTCCTCCAGCCTTGATATATAAGGTAGAACCAATAAGACTACCTTTAGTATCAATTATGTGATCTCTCGTTGTGTAACTTCGTTGGACTACGAGTTTTACGTCATGAGCTCCTTTAGCACAACTAACAGCCTTCTCCTCCAGCCTTGATATATAAGGTAGAACCAATGTGACTACCTTTACTATCAATTGTGTGATCTCTTTGCTTAACTTCGTTAGACTACGAGTTTAACGTCATGAGGTCCTTTAGCACAACTAACAGCCTTCTCCTCCAGCCTTGATATATGAGGTAGAACCAATAAGACTACCTTTAGTATAAATTGTGTGATCTCTTTGCTTAACTTCGTTGGACTACGAGTTTTACGCCAGGAGCTCCTTTAGCACAACTAACAGGCCTTCTCCTCCAGCCTTGATATATAAGGTAGAACCAATGTGACTACCTTTAGTATCAATTGTGTGATCTCTTTGCTTAACTTCGTTGGACTACGAGTTTTACGTCATGAGCTCCTTTAGCACAACTAACAGGCCTTCTCCTCCAGCCTTGATATATAAAGTTGAACCAATGTGACTACCTTTAGTATCAATTGCGTGATCTCTCTTTGCTTAACTTCGTTAGACTACGAGTTTTACGTCATGAGCTCCTTTAGCACAACTAACAGGCCTTCTCCTCCAGCCTTGATATATAAGGTAGAACCAATGTGACTACCTTTAGTATCAATTGTGTGATCTCTTTGCTTAACTTCGTTGGACTACGAGTTTTACGTCAGGAGCTCCTTTAGCACAACTAACAGGCCATCTCCTCCATTCTTGATATATAAGGTAGAACCACTGTGACTACCTTTAGTATCAATTGTGTGATCTCTTTGCTTAACTTCGTTGGACTACGAGTTTTACGTCAGGAGCTCCTTTAGCACAACTAACAGGCCTTCTCCTCCAGCCTTGATATATAAGGTAGAACCAATGTGACTACCTTTAGTATCAATTGTGTGATCTCTCTTTTCTTAACTTCGTTAGACTACGAGTTTTACGTCAGGAGCTCCTTTAGCACAACTAACAGCCTTCTCCTCCAGCCTTGATATATAAGGTAGAACCAATGTGACTACCTTTAGTATCAATTGTGTGATCTCTTTGCTTAACTTCGTTGGACTACGAGTTTTACGTCATGAGCTCCTTTAGCACAACTAACAGGCCTTCTCCTCCAGCCTTGATATATAAGGTAGAACCAATAAGACTACCTTTAGTATCAATTGTGTGATCTCTCGTTGTGTAACTTCGTTGGACTACGAGTTTTACGTCATGAGCTCCTTTAGCACAACTAACAGGCCTTCTCCTCCAGCCTTGATATATAAAGTAGAACCAATAAGACTACCTTTAGTTTCAATTGTGTGATCTCTCTTTGCTTAACTTCGTTAGACTACAAGTTTTACGTCATGAGCTCCTTTAGCACAACTAACAGCCTTCTCCTCCAGCCTTGATATATAAGATAGAACCAATAAGACTACCTTTAGTATCAATTGTGTGATCTCTCGTTGTGTAACTTCGTTGGACTACGAGTTTTACGTCAGGAGCTCCTTTAGCACAACTAACAGCCTTCTCCTCCAGCCTTGATATATAAGGTAGAACCAATAAGACTATCTTTAGTATCAATTGTGTGACCCCTTTGCTTAACTTCGTTAGACTACGAGTTTAACGTCATGAGCTCCTTTAGTACAACTAACAGCCTTCTCCTCCAGCCTTGATATATAATGTAGAACCAATAAGACTACCTTTAGTATCAATTGTGTGATCTCTTTGCTTAACTTCATTAGACTACGAGTTTTACGTCATGAGCTCCTTTAGCACAACTGACAGCCTTCTCCTCCAGCCTTGATATATAAGGTAGAACCAATAAGACTACCTTTAGTATCAATTGTGTGATCTCACTTTGCTTAACTTCGTTAGACTACAAGTTTTACGTCATGAGCTCCTTTAGCACAACTAACAGCCTTCTCCTCCAGCCTTGATATATAAGGTAGAACCAATAAGACTACCTTTAGTATCAATTATGTGATCTCTCGTTGTGTAACTTCGTTGGACTAGGAGTTTTACGTCATGAGCTCCTTTAGCATAACTAACAGCCTTCTCCTCCAGCCTTGATATATAAGGTAGAACCAATAAGACTACCTTTAGTATCAATTGTGTGATCTCTTTGCTTAACTTCGTTGGACTACGAGTTTTACGTCATGAGCTCCTTTAGCACACGTAACAGGCCTTCTCCTCCAGCCTTGATATATAAGGTAGAACCAATAAGACTACCTTTAGTATCAATTATGTGATCTCTCGTTGTGTAACTTCGTTGGACTACGAGTTTTACGTCATGAGCTCCTTTAGCACAACTAACAGCCTTCTCCTCCAGCCTTGATATATAAGGTAGAACCAATAAGACTACCTTTAGTATCAATTGTGTGATCTCTTTGCTTAACTTCGTTGGACTACGAGTTTAACGTCATGAGCTCCTTTAGCGCAACTAACAGGCCTTCTCCTCCAGCCTTGATATATAAGTTAGAACCAATGTGACTACCTTTAGTATCAATTGTGTGATCTCTTTGCTTAACTTCTTTGGACTACGAGTTTTACGTCAGGAGCTCCTTTAGCACAACTAACAGCCTTCTCCTCTAGCCTTGATATATGAGGTAGAACCAATAAGACTACCTTTAGTATCAATTGTGTGATCTCTTTGCTTAACTTCGTTGGACTACGAGTTTTACGTCAGGAGCTCCTTTAGCACAACTAACAGGCCTTCTCCTCCAGCCTTGATATATAAGGTAGAACCACTGTGACTACCTTTAGTATCAATTGTGTGATGTCTTTGCTTAACTTCGTTGGACTACGAGTTTTACGTCAGGAGCTCCTTTAGCACAACTAACAGGCCTTCTCCTCCAGCCTTGATATATAAGGTAGAACCAATGTGACTACCTTTAGTATCAATTGTGTGATCTCTCTTTGCTTAACTTCGTTAGACTACGAGTTTTACGTCATGAGCTCCTTTAGCACAACTAACAGCCTTCTCCTCCAGCCTTGATATATAAGGTAGAACCAATGTGACTACCTTTTGTATCAATTGTGTGATCTCTTTGCTTAACTTCGTTGGACTACGAGTTTTACGTCATGAGCTCCTTTAGCACAACTAACAGGCCTTCTCCTCCAGCCTTGATATATAAGGTAGAACCAATAAGACTACCTTTAGTATCAATTGTGTGATCTCTCGTTGTGTAACTTCGTTGGACTACGAGTTTTACGTCATGAGCTCCTGTAGCACAACTAACAGGCCTTCTCCTCCAGCCTTGATATATAAAATAGAACCAATAAGACTACCTTTAGTTTCAATTGTGTCATCTCTCTTTGCTTAACTTCGTTAGACTACGAGTTTTACGTCATGAGCTCCTTTAGCACAACTAACAGGCCTTCTCCTCCAGCCTTGATATATAAGGTAGAACCAATGTGACTACCTTTAGTATCAATTGTGTGATCTCTCGTTGCGTAACATCGTTGGACTACGAGTTTTACGTCATGAGCCCCTTTAGCACAACTAACAGGCCTTCTCCTCCAGCCTTGATATATAAGGTAGAACCAATAAGACTACCTTTAGTATCAATTGTGTGATCTCTTTGCTGTAACTTCGTTGGACTACGAGTTTTACGTCATGAGCTCCTTTAGCACAACTAACAGGCCTTCTCCTCCAGCCTTGATATATAGGGTAGAACCAATGTGACTACCTTTAGTATCAATTGTGTGATCTCTCGTTGCGTAACATCGTTGGACTGCGAGTTTTAAGTCATGAGCTCCTTTAGCACAACTAACAGCCTTCTCCTCCAGCCTTGATATATAAGGTAGAACCAATGTGACTACCTTTAGTATCAATTGTGTGATCTCTCGTTGTGTAACTTCGTTGGACTACGAGTTTTACGTCATGAGCTCCTTTAGCACAACTAACAGCCTTCTCCTCCAGCCTTGATATATAAGGTAGAACCACTGTGACTACCTTTAGTATCAATTGTGTGATCTCTCGTTGTGTAACTTCGTTGGACTACGAGTTTTACGTCATGAGCTCCTTTAGCACAACTAACAGGCCTTCTCCTCCAGCCTTGATATATAAGGTAGAACCATTGTGACTACCTTTAGTATCAATTATGTGATCTCTCGTTGTGTAAATTCGTTGGACTACGAGTTTTACGTCATGAGCTCCTTTAGCACAACTAACAGGCCTTCTCCTCCAGCCTTGATATATAAGGTAGAACCAATAAGACTACCTTTAGTATCAATTATGTTATCTCTCATTGTGTAACTTCGTTGGACTACGAGTTTTACGTCAGGAGCTCCTTTAGCACAACGAACAGGCCTTCTCCTCCAGCCTTGATATATAAGGTAGAACCAATAAGACTACCTTTAGTATCAATTATGTGATCTCTCATTGTGTACCTTCGTTGGACTACGAGTTTTACGTCAGGAGCTCCTTTAGCACAACTAACAGGCGAACCAGCGTAAGTTCATAGAACTACGAATTTCTACCCATCCAACCAATGAACTGGGGATGGCAGGCAACAAACTCAGTCAGGAAAGTAGGGAGTCGTCGGCAGTCCATAGCAGCTGTATCTACAACAATACTATAAAGCCTTATCGTGGAACATGATAACACATGATTGACACATTGTTTACCGTGGAATATATCATAAACACCGTTTGTGTAGTTAATTATGAAATATTTTATATTCAATAGCATTGTAATTTTCATTTTTATTGTTAAAATTTGTTTCTTCACTATTTTATATCTTTCAAATGTTATTGCTCCCATTTTGATATACTGGCCAATTGTTAATTAATTGTTTTAAATTTAATTACCACAAGGAAAACGGAATCACGACGAAGAACTTTAAAAACTACCAACCTTAAACTTTCAATTATTTCATATGTAAATTGTTAGATTATATAAAACTAGTTTTGAGTTGCTGTATTTACAAACCAACGTTGTTAATATGTGTACAAGAATTGTGGCTTTACCAAATAATATCTTCTACTAAAAGTGAGTAATTTGCTTTTCATCTATAAGTAAAATATACAAGGACTATAACATACAGTACATAAATTCTTCTTGTACATACAATATGAATGTTGAAAAATAAACATTATTAAAAATGTAGTGGCATTACTTACTTTTCCTTAACTTTAGTCACTAGATCACATGGGCCTACAGGCATGTGCGTGGACTTTGTTCAACAAGTGAAGCACCGACCGTTAGCTCAGTTAGGGATTTGAACCTTTGACAACACAGTCCGAAACCTTAACCATATAGCTACAACATTGATTCTTGATTTCTCCATCGTTAATCTATATAGGCGAAATCAAGTTTACATTCAAAATTCAATATTTATAAAAATGTACGACATAATTTAAAACACAACACGTACCAGGTGATTCTGCTTAGCTATTACAGTGTTCCTTGATACAAAAAGCCTCCTTAAGAAGCCAGATTCCAGTCTCTTTTTAAAGGTAGACATTATAATATGCCTAAACTTCTCCGGTGAAAGGTGTCTTCGCAAGAACTGGGAAGCTAGCCTTTTGTTTAGCTGTCAAAACGAGGGGGGTTATCGATGGTATGACCCGTCCCTAGGCGGTAATTATAAGACTGAACTCTAGTTGGGAACGGATCTTCATTTGCCTTGGCACGCATAAGGCTCAAACGGATGTGTTGACTCTACACATTTAAAATATTCAAACTATTTATTACTGCCACTGATGCGTTCGCAGCGGCCATAAGAAAGCAATATTTTTCAATGGTCGATCATAGTTAGTCACGTCTGAATATGGAGTTGCCAATACGCAAATGATTTTATTTATATAAAATTATAGGCTAATTGGTTTCGTTAAGTTAAGTTTTATTTACTCACCTATTATTTAGTACTTTTAAATCCAACTATGAAATTATTTTTGGAATCTTTGAATGTTACTGAGTAATCTGGAAGTTTTGGTTTTATATCAGTCAATAATCCTCATTACTGAATAATCTGAGGATGTTTGTGTAAAATTGCTTGCTAAATGAGACCCATAAATGTTCAATCTGACTTTATGTGAACTTGCTTACCAAATGAGTCTCATGAATGAGTAATTTGTGAGGGTTTTAGTGAACTTGCTGACCAAATGAGTCTCAAAAATGATTAATCTGAGGGAGTCAGTACGAACTTCCTGACTTCCTTACCAAATGAGTCTCATAAACTTGTAATCTGGTGGGGTTTGTGTGAACTTCCTTACCAAATGAGTCTTTTAATGAGTAATCTGATAGAGTTTGTGACAAAAAATAAGTATCATGAATGAGGAGTAATCTGAGGAGTTTGTGTGATCTTACTTACCGAAAAAGTACTTTGAGGATGTTAGTGTTAACTTTCTTACTAAATATATGAGAGGATGAGAAATTTGTTAGAGTTTTTGTAAAAATCCTTACCAAATGAATCTCATGAATGAATAATTTGTGAGAATTTTTGTGAACGTCCTTACCAAACGAGTCTTATGAATTTGTGAGAGTTTGTTATTCCTTGTAAATGAGACTCAAGACTGAGTTAACTGTGACACTTTTTTGTGAGCTCCCTTACATCGTAACATACGAAAACAAATAATTCATTGTTGACAATTTAAATTTATTTTGGTTAGACTTTATTGTGCCAAAATATTACAATATCTCATATTTACTAGGTTCTCACCTGATGCAGGAGATGGTCTGGCTGTTGACCCACAATGTGGACTGTGAAGAGGCAAACAAAACACCACTTCACGAACGATTTATCTTTCTTGAGTAAGTGATATGTTACGTAGAACTTTACAGCTTTATTGGATTCTTGTGACAAAAATGTAAACCAACAACCAGATACAGGCTTATGACTATATTTTCTGTAAATTGAACCGATATCTCATGTCATATTTTACCATAAAATGATCTTTGTTCACGGGATTTATGTTCATCAGCTCCCTTGAATGTTCTTAAGGGTGTTTTCCTGGCACAAGTACAGTGCTCCAAGGAATTAATTTGTAGATCCTATCTCAACTATCACTAGTATTAGTATTATACTAGTAAAGACGTGTCTCATTAATAAACAAAAATCGTTCCCCTCCCCTCCTTCTGCCTCAATGTCCCACCTGCCCCATCCAACAATGTGTCTAAAACTACATAACTACCTCATCTGTAGAAAACTCTAGCAATAAAGTTTTTATACATTATGAATTTTTTTACAAATTTCGACTCAAAATTGATACAGATTTCATTATTAAAAATTTGTTATTTACACTTTTTGATAAATTGTTTTTTTTTTTTTTTTTTTTTTTTATTTCCACTCCACACTAGGTTAGTTAGTACTTTCTGTCCACTTTTTCTAAAAATGTTAATACAATAGTTGCTTGGTATTTTAATGAGTTATGTACTTAGGATGTCCAAATTAGCCACTTTAGATGTCCATAACTCCATACAGAATTTTTTTGTTTACTTTTTCCTCGACACGTTTAATTCTGTACTTGTAAGAAGTCTAACACTTTTAGGCCTATACAAAAATGTTAAAACATTTTTTATCAAAAACTCTTAATCCTTTAACCCTTTGGGAGCATTGAATACTTCACAACCAAAACCCCAAGTAACTAGTTGTTGTTTTGTTATACCTTTTAAATTTGGTATTCCTGTTAAATCACCAACATAGCATCAGTAATAAGTATACAATAGGCAATAAACAATTTCAGATCTACAATGTCATATTGTTTACACTAGCATGACTGGCCATCTTCTCCACATTCAAAGTCAATATCCCTCACAATAACACTTTCTTATCTTTCGTCTTTGATTATTCAGTCTAGTTCTTCCCATATCTCATTAGTTCCTTCAATCATAACCTTTAATCCATCCCATAATGTTTCCTCCTTAATTATCCCAAGCATGTTACACTACATTTAAATCATACGTTTACTATAGTTTTGTCTCTAATTTAGTTTTTCCTAAGTTGTAGGGGCAAATTATTTAATCAAAATAGTTTGATCTCAGTTAGAATTAGTCTTCTATATTTTGCTAACATGCAACAAACCCTCTTTGTTGATATATTCTTGTAAAATTTAAAATATTGTGTAGTTGAAATTCTAGAAGTTCAGTTATTTAGTCACCCTCACAAGTTATTTTATCACTATAGTAATAGTCATCTTAGATTCATAATTTTAAATTCATCAAGCAACAAATTTGTTTATCTGATAAAAACCTTAGAATGACATTCTTGTGCTGTTCCAGATTCTAAATGAAAATTAAAGGAGTAATTTCTCTTCAAAGGGCAAGAAATAATCAACATGTTTGACTCGTTATCTAGTTAATATTGCCTTTAATGATAGCTTATGTAGACTAGTGTTATTTTTCTTTTCACTCTAAATATGTTTTTATTTCTTGAATTCCAATCATCAATATTACTTCAAATAAAGATTTATATGAAAACGTATCATTAACTGTTTCGAGGATATAATTGTTGAGTGTCTGCCTCCATTTATAAGCATCAAATTCAATTATAGAAGTAACTTAGCTACACTGAAACTAAAAGGTATTCTTCATTCTCTGATTTTGTTGAAAGGAACTATCCAATTATTACAACAGTGTTATGTCCTTACGTTGTACCAATTTTTTATAAGTGTTGTTAAGGAATTACATTTAATTCTTTTTTTTTATCCGAGAAATGTCATTAAACTTATTGTAGCCTCCGATGAAGTTATGGTGTTTCTATTTGTTCTAATTATCTCAGGTAAAGAATTGTTTTAACCAAATGGGGTCTACTTCTTACTGAGCTATAAGTGCTAAAGGGGTTTGATAAAATTATTTTTATTTATTGTTATTTTATTATTAAAAGTGTTAATATTTTTATACGTAATAGAATGTATCTTGGAAAAAAATTGAGAAGATAATGGAGGAAAAAACCAAACTATTGTAAAGTAAAACGTTTAAAAATATTTTTGTTACTGTGTTTTCAATTATTTTTCTATAATTCAATAGACATTTAGTTAAATGTGTACAAGTATATTTCTCTGAAAAAGTGGATTAATAATAAATAAAAACGTTATTGTTAGAGTTTACTACAAATGAGAGAGTTATGTACTTCTGTACAATAATCGGAGAAGAACAGGCAGGCACAAGTAGAGAGGGGGAGGGAAACACGTGGTATGTGTGTTAGTGAGGCAGGCTCTTGTGTAGCCAGAACTATTCCTTGGAGCGCTCAACTGGATACTTGGACAAACACTCTTAAACGATTAATTTATTTGCTTGTTTTAAGTTTCCTAAGAAGTTATGTTATTTTATAATATTTTTAATTCTGATTAATACATATAATTGTGTATAATGATCAAAATACAATTTTATCATCATAATCAATTATGGAATAAACTTAGTATTCCATATTATGAAGCTCTCAGCCTTGTGGAATTTAAGGTAACCAAAAAGTATCCTGCTTCAGTTAAAGTCCAACATCCAGAAATAGTTTATAATGTTATAAAACTTATATGTGCATTGCATGTGTTGTGTTTGTGTTGTAAGTGTGAGTGTATAAAATGTTTGTTCCTGGTGATTTTCACAAGTCTGCTCTTTATTATTGGTATTATATTGTATTTTTTGTTTTATATCCAATATTTTACGTAGTCATAATTACTAAACATTTTTATGCTTTAATTATTTTATTATATTATGTATACATACTTTAAAATTGCTGTTAAGAAACTTAATTTCTTTTATAACTTTTTGTATCAACAAATTGTTAAATTCTTATTTTTCAACAAATATCCCATTAATTACCGTAACCACAGCTTAACACTCCATCAAACTGGGAACTTGGAACTGTTTTGAGTAAACTCAAATACCATCTGAAAGTTTGCTTTTGGTGCAAAATGGCAAATTATCAGCCCATCTTTCTCTAATTGGTCATCTTCAAACATGGAGTTTCAACGTGAATATCGAGATACAAAGGGTATTGGGGGAAATATTTAATTAGCTTGGCAGCGAGAGTTGGTTCTTAATGAATGCGCTTCCACAGGCTCTCCTTTTAATTGAAAGTTTTTCCTCAATAACAAAGAGGCTAATTGTTGCTGGGGCGCTTTCTTTCCCATCAAATCCCTCTTGAAGGAGTTCCTCATGCTTTTATTGTAAGATGACCTAAAAAATATCTTAAGAAATATAATTTAGAGGTTATTTTCCTTTAAATTTAAAAATTTTTTCACAATACTAATAATTAATTTACCTATTCAATATAAATCACAAATTAATTGTTGTCCTCTTTAAAGACTTCCAACTACTATAAAACTCAAATAATCCAAGAAACTAATTACTTTTGTTCTGTATTCTGCGTCAAACATTAGGCCAGACCCACTTAGAAGCATCACATCACGAATGACTGAGTGTAATATGTATTTCATATAAATGTAGCAATGTAGCGTTTTCCATTTTATTTATTTGAGTAGACAGTATATTTAAGAACTGTTAAAAATAATTATCTCTAGCTTTGTATAGGAAAATTACTCAGAAAAATTTCAAGACGATTGGTGATCGAGTCGTCATGAAGGCTGGTGTTACTCTATGGCCTGAAGGAAGTGAATAGCCTGGCTCCATCTCTCTCTTTGAAGACATGCCCTCCCCAAGATACATTAAGTGTGTTCATCACTTTGCTATTACGGTTTGTTGGTAGGTACGTTACTCTATGGCCTGAAGGAAGTGAACAGCCTGGCTCCATCTCTCTCTTTGAAGACATGCCCTCCCCAAGATACATTAAGTGTGTTCATCACTTTGCTATTACGGTTTGTTGGTAGGTACGTAACTCTATGGCCTGAAGGAAGTGAGCAGCCTGACTCCATCTCTCTCTTTGAAGACATGCCCTCCTCAAGATACATTAAGTGTGTTCATCAATTTGCTATTACGGTTTGTTGGTAGATACGTTACTCAATGACTGCAAGAAGTGAGCAGCCTGACTCCATCTCTCTCGTTGAAGACATGTCCTCCCTAAGATACATTAGGCCTAAGTGTGTCCACCACTTTGCTATTACAGTTTGTTGGTAGGTACGTTACTCTATGGCCTGAAGGAAGTGAGCAGCCTGACTCGTTGAAGACATGTCATCGCTAAGATACATTAAGTGTGTCCAGCACTTTGCTATTACGGTTTGTTGGTAGGTACGTTACTCTATGGCCTGAAGGAAGTGAGCAGCCTGACTCGTTGAAGACATGTCCTCCCTAAGATACATTAGGCCTAAGTGTGTCCACCACTTTGCTACATATTACAGTTTGCTGGTAGATACGTTACTCCATGTCTGCAAGAAGTGAGCAGCCTGACTCCATCTCTTCCGTTGAAGACATGCCCTCCCTCAAGATACATAGTTAAGTGTGTCCACCACTTTGCTATTACGGTTTGTTGGTAGGTACGTAACTCTATGGCCTGCAAGGAAGTGAGCAGCCTGACTCCATCTCTCTCTCTCTTTGAAGACATGCCCTCCCCAAGATACATTAAGTGTGTTTACCACTTTGCTATTACGGTTTGTTGTTAGGTACGTTACTCTATGGCCTGAAGGAAGTGAACAGCCTGACTCTGTATCTGTAGTTGAAGATATGCCTTCGCCAAGGTTTATTAAATCTCACCTGCCCGTAGAACTCCTCCCTGCACAGCTGTGGACTAAAAAACCTAAGGTATATTACAGTATTTTCATTTGTATATTGTTCAATTTACACTGGTGCAAGTGAGAAGCAGAGAACGTCCCTTCCCCCTCAGTGTAATTCCAATGAAAAAGTTTCATAGCAACAACGATTATGGAAGGCCATGTGCTGATGTTGTTTTTTTTTTTTTTTTTTTTTTTTTTGATTAACACTGGTTATGAAATTATAATCGGTCAGGTTGAGTCGCCTCGTTCGATACCTAGAAGCATCGGTCCACCAAGCATATGTTCGTTTGATTAAGACCAACGAATCAAGCTTAGAATGACTGAATTAAATCATTATTTATTATTGAAATAACAATTAATAATAACAATAAAATAATTAATAATAATTAAAGCAATATATACCAATTAAACAAACGCGTACAGTTCATTACAGTTATGTTGTTCAACTAAACACTGTTCCAGAAGTTAGTTACGCCCGTGAAGTAGAGCAGCTCAGCGGTGGAAAGATGTTCCTCTGCCACTGGAGCCACTACATGCACTAAATATAACACACAGTTTGCTTACTATCTGAATCAATTATAATCACATTGAAAATTACGAGACTCAGAAGTTAGAACAAAAAGTATTGTAATTTATTTCATTTACAGAGGGTTTTTGTTTAATAATATGTATTTGTACTTTATAACAAATTTGAGATGAATTATGTTAACTTAGCTGAATTTCAAAAAGAAATAACATTTATTCTCATTGAACTAAAAAGTTGTGTGACTGCTTACAGATCATCTACGTCGGCCGAAACCCGAAAGACACGGCAGTCGATTACTTCACTCATTACCAAAATTTCTACAAATTCTCTGGTTCTCAAGATCAATTCTTCGACGCTTTCTACCGAGACAAAGGTAACTTGTCCATGAGTCACTTAAATACTTATTACACCATAGTATTTCATGTGGCCTTAATTTATAATTCTATGTACAAGCATTGATTATATAAAATCATTGGTACACCTTAGATTGTTTAGTTCTCGTTATTATCATTATTATATATATATATATCAACAACTATAGTGAAGATTGTATGTAATAAGTTCTATACTCAGTTTCCTTAATACATACATCGTCAGCATACGTTTCTCTGTACTCGTATGCAGACGATACTCAGCTGGCACTATCATACCATCCTTTCAATTTAGCCTTGGCTGTTCAGAAAATGAATGCGGAACTGTTGGAAGTCAAGCTTTGGGCGGATGACCACGGTCTTAAATTAAATCCTAATAAATGCTCTATTGTTAATTTCCAACCTCCTGCAGTAAAGAATATCATGAAGGATGATTCGCTGTATGTGCCTTTGGGTGGGGAACCTTTGACGGTATCCGAAACTGTAAATATTCTAGGCGTAACATTAGACACACAATTAAACTTTTCCTTTCACGTTAGAAATGTGACCCGCAGCACAATGTGCAGGTTGAGAGTTTTATTTAGGCTTAGAGGGTTGCTCCAAGAGCAACCCAAGCTACAAATAGTCGATAGTACTGTTTTCCCTGCAATGTTGTATGCGCTTCCAGTCTTCGGAAGTAGGTTATCCCTTGACAACACTGTCTCACTAAAAAAAACTGCAAAACTAAGCCATTATGTTTGTGTATGGTCTCAGGAAATATGACCATGTCGGTCAAGCTCGAGAAAAACCAAAAACACTTCCAATATACCACTGTACGTGTATGGGTGGGTGGGTGGGTCAATACCACTGTACGTGTATAGATAGGTGGGTGGGTCAATACCACTGTACTTGTATGGGTGGGCGGGTGGGTCAATTCCACTGTACGTGTATGGGTGGGCGGGTGGGTCAATGTCACTGTACGTGTATGGGTGGGTGGGTGGGTCAATATCACAGTACGGGTATGGGTGGGGTGGTGGGTCATCACAACAGTACGTGTATGGGTGGATTAGTACCACAGTACGTGTATGGGTGGCGGGTGGGTCATTACCACAGTACGTGTAGGGGTGGGCGAGTGGGTCATTACCACTGTACGTGTTATATATATTTAGCATGTATTTAGTTTGGAAGTGGATTTTTTTAGTCCACAAGATCCTACTATCTGGTACACCCACTTATTTGAGGATCATGCTGCGGGCTCGTTCAGAGGTTAGAGAACATCGCACGCGCCAGGACAGCATGCTAGAGGTACCCAAAGTCAGACTCAAGGTGGGAAAGAATGATTCTTCTTACTTTGCTCCCCAGATTTACAACAGAATTCAACAGAATTTCAAAGCACTCAGCTATGTATCTTTTAAAAATAAACTTAAGCTACATTTGGAATATGATTATTTTAAAATGTAAGTTGTGTAAAATATATTTTGTTTTGTGATTTTAGCCTAGTACTTGGCAATATACATGTAATTTTTGTATCACTTGAGTTTTTTTTTTTTTTTTTTTCAACTGTATGTTGAAAAACATTTCAAATAAAGACGTTATTTATTTATTTACATGGTGTCCACCCAATGACTGTCATCGACGTGGATACGACTATAGAAGTCTGGAGTGTCCGTATTGAATGGTAGTTAAGGTCCGAATGTTGTGGGTTAGTACCAAACCCTACACGTACGGTCCCATCCTCCCGGTGGGTCCAGTACCACCATTGTATGGATGGTTCAATACCATAAAGTAACTGTATGGATGGGTATTTTTCAACAATACTATACCCTACATGTACGGGAGGGCGGGTTGTTCAATTCCACCGTACTGTATGTGTGGGCGGATGGATCAATACTATGGTACGTATATGGGTTGGTATGGGTGGGTTAATACCAAACCCTACATGTACGGTCCCATCCTCCCGGTGGGTCCAGTACCACCGTTGTATGGATGGTTCAATACCATACGGTAACTGTATGGATGGGTCAATACCATACCCTACATGTACGGGAGGGCGGGTTATTCAGTTCCACCGTACTGTATGTGTGGGTGGATGAGTCAATATTATGGTACGTATATGGATTGGTATGGGTGGGTTAATCTTAAGTTGAACATACAACTTCAATTACCTTGTATGTTCAACAATGTATTGTCAATACATTGCGTGGGTCAATACCACCACGCGTGAAAGGGCGGGTGGGTTAGCCAATACCACCATACATGTAAGGGTGGCTGGGTGGGCTAGTTGTGTGAGTGTATAAGAGATATGATTACCTTTAAACGTTTAGGGTTGCGTTAAATTACTGTTTAATTAGTACTGAATTTTGCATATGCAAGTTACATTATATTTTTTTTAATATTTTAATACCTACGAATTGTATTCAGTCAATTATCTACTTTTTTCCAGTTTTGCTCAAAAGGTAATTGCTATCTATACTCCAGCAACTAACTGGATATTTCCTTCAGATTTTGATGGTAAAATATAAAAAAGTTATGGTTTGGCTTAACTGTTTTACTATATTTCTACATTCCAATAACTTCCAATAGAAACAAGTGGATATAGTTTTTGTTTAAAATGAATAACACATTGTCATGAACAAGTTAAGTAAACCTATGAAATTATTGAAAGTCCAATATCTAATCATATTTTCACAGTACTTCCCAAGTAAAATTTAAGGCTAAATAATAAATCTTATTTGTTCAGGCTTCAGTTACAAACTTAGTGTTACATACTTTATTTGTCAAATATTTCATTTTGTTTCAGTCGTTTACAGCCCATTTTGGGAACACGTTTTGGCGTTCTGGGAAAAAAGGAGAGAGACAAACGTTTTTATTACTACATTTGAGGAAATTTCTCAGGTAAAACAAATTATAAAACTCTTTATTTCAAATATTATGAGATAACAACTTTCTTTCAAGCTTTATAGATACAATTTCCAGATTTTAATTTACGATTACTTCTTTCGCATTTAAAGTCAAATGTAAATTGTTGTGCAAATTAGAAATGTCAGAGATGTTAGATTGTAGTAACATTAAGTTTCTGAAAATATTTCAATATTTTTCCAGGAATTGAAGACCTGTGTTGTAACTGTAAACAAAAAATGGAAAAAACAAAAAAGTATTTCTTTAATAACTCAAATTTATGGGTAAATATGTAATATAGAGGTCCCACCCATTTATCATTATTTTTCTACCTAGTCAATATCAACTCTAAAAACACGAATATTTAGAAATCGTTTGATGGAAGTACCAATTTTTGACAAAAACATTAAAAAAAACAAATTTTACTCCTAGAACGTTGTTATCACATTAATCATACGTCGATTTTTTTTCTCCTAAACACGAATATGACATCACATTATTCATATGACGAACTGAGTTATTCAACAAAAAAGTAAGTTAGATTGAGTTAGTATACGTTGACTGTGAATACATATTGCTAACTTAATCTAATCAAACCTAACCTAACCTATACTAATCTAAACTAACCTGCTTTGTTGAACACGCCAATTGTTATTTTTAATATTTTATGAATGATTGGATGTCATATTCTTGTTCAGGAGAGAAAAAAATTACATAAGATTAGTGTAATATACGAGTACATCTTTTTTTGTAAATTGTTTTTCTTCTTTTTTAATTTTTTGTCAAAAGTCGAAATTACTGCTGAAAAAAACTATGGATTCTTGTTTGTGGGGTTAATATTGACTAATTAAAAAATGTTCAAAATTACGTTAGACGCCTATATTTCATATTTATCAACTTCATACTTTAAATTCTTCGTTTCCAAACGAAAAATGTTAAAAATGTACAGTCTTATACTTCTTAACTATTGCTCCCACACTCCTTGGGCTCCTTTAACAAGTTAAATATTTTTCAAATAAAATTCATAAGCCTCAACTTTAAGTTATATAAATTTTCATTACAGTTTTTCATGTGTCAGTAATATAACTAGGTGAAGTTGCTGTATATTCTGAGAAACCTTAAGAATAAAGTTGGTTTGCTACAAACAAAAACATCACTAACCCACTGGCCACTATACAATGAAATTTTAAAATATTATATTCCAAACGAAAGAACTCATCCTTCAATAAAATTACAAAATTTAAAAGGAAAGAAATTATTCAATTTCACTTTATAATTAAGCGTATTTTAGTATAATTTATTTAATGAATGTCCCGATATGATATGAGCTCACTTAGTGGTATTAGACGGAAGCTCTGACACAAGGTAATGCCAAGAGTAATGCATCTAACATACGAGAGACAATAATTACATCTTGAATATTTTAAAACTAAAACGACAGGCACAATCTTTAAACGATAGGAAACAAACATATAAAAGACTATATAAACAATACAAAAGTCCACGATCATAATATGTTTACTCAAACTCAAATCCACAATTTCAGATAAGTATGTTATAAAACAGGTATAGGTATTTAGAAAACTGAAACATGAGAAGAATGCAAAACGTAAAGGCGTAGCTACGATTAAGGCTGGTTTATATCGTCATTCCATTGGTTGAAGCATTCTTAAACTCCTTGTAGTTCCGCCATTTGCTGTAAGAGCGCTCTGAACTCAACACTAGAATTTTATTTGTTTCGTAAATCAAATAAATTTCAACCGTTTAACTTAGTTATAAATATATACTATGAAAAGAAACGATCCAGCAACTATTCAGTCTGAAAGTTTAAGAGTGTTGAAGGTCATTGACTACATGAGATTCTCTCTCATGTTTAACACCATTGACGATAGTGTGTACTGCAGCCTTTGATTCTATAACGTATACCAATGCTGCAGGCAACCTGTGAATTTCGATCTCCTGGCTAGGATAAAGGCCTGAAAACCTTTTTAATCTACGATTCTTTATTTAATGAATTTCTCTACTTGACTTAAGAGTGCTCTTACAGCAAATAATGAAACTACGAGGATTTTGGGAACGCTACAACCAATGGTGTGACGATGTAAGCCAGCTGCATCCATAGCAACGCTTTTTCGTCTTGCACTATTGCTTCTTTTCATTTCTTTAAATGCGCCTGTTTTATAGCTTACTAGTTTGAAATTGTGATTTGAGTGTGAGTTAACATATTATTGTGGACTTTTTTAGCGTTTTTATTGTCTTGATTTAGCCGCCTGCAGGTGTTCTACAGGCCGTATTGTAGCGGGCACACCAGGCTATTAAGTCGCATGATAATGACGCCGTTATTAAATATTTTCTTTATAAGGCTTTTTTACAGATAGCAACATTTTTTAAATTGATACATTGTTTAACAAATCACTGATTGTTATTTAATTGATTTGTGAAAATCAACCTTGTACAACTTTACTACTTATTTTTCCCCTGAACATTTTTATATATATATTTATTATTATATCATTTCGTAAAAAAACTCCGCAGTCTACTATTTTAAAGAACATGTTAGCATAACAATTTAATACTATAATATTACTTAAAAATAACTTACTGCGTTTATCAAGGAACATTACGTGAACATTTCAGTTGCACATTAACATATAACAAGAGTTTACAGTTTAAATACACGTACAGTGCTTTATTTTACTTCGAAATAAAATGTTTTGTACGTTTATAAAATATACAAAGCTGTAAAATATTAGTTTGTGTTTAATTTTAAATGTGTACTACATAAATTCGTTAGGTCCCATATGTTAGTTGTCGTAATAAACATAAAACGCCTTCATTATTTTATATACTACATGTGACGCATGGCTCTACGCTGGACGTATCCGCGTTCATTCAGGTCTGTAACTATCAGTAATTTGATCCTATGGTTCTACAAATATTTTTAAGTCAAATCTTATACATGTAATTCATTACCCATGGCTTATCCCATGAGTTGTATGGTAATAAGTTGTAAGAATACTAGTTTCTGTACCCCTTCAAGCTGCTAAAGTAGTACTGAATATCAATTAAGTACATGTTTTGTTAATACATACATTGACAGCTGAAAATGTTACTATAAATACCGAAATATTTGCTATAATTGTGCCGGATAGAAAGTAACCTTCGTAATGTATTTAGCACTTGCATAGATTTCCGAGGCGGGGGGGGGGGGCTCGTTCCACCATTCAACTGCCGCACATCACTGACCTTCAAGTTTCAACTTTTGCAACAGTGTTAAGTTTAAAAAAATGACTAATGAACTTTATAAATTTCTTTAATTGCTATTTTTATTGTTTACATTACTAATCACAATTGTGTTATTATTTTAATAATAAATAATGATTTAATTTTATTATTATTTAAGCTATCAAACCAACGAATGGTCACTACAGATAATTACGTAGTGGGCGGGGCTTGGTACTACACTGCAATCTCGCGGCCTACCGACAACGTTTAACACATTGGGAGAAGAGTGGTTCCAACACTCAGTGCATCTCCTGTCACACAGGTGTATTCAGTGAGTCACTCTCCAAGCAGCCTAACTATAATAATTTATCTTCAATACTATTTGAGCTGCTTGACGAAATTCAGGAATTAGTATATTCTTACCTTCATTTAGTTATGTAAACCTTATTTCAGAATCTTCCATCTATTTTGAAACGCACATCAGAGTTCTTGGGTGTTGCCTTGGATAAAGAATCGGAGTCGTCAGTTCTACAACATCTGGGACACCAATCTCCTCTGTCGCTGCCGGCCGGGGAACCAGGGCCCGCGGGGAACTCCCAGAGATCCCAGCTGAGTAAAGCGGGCCTCTGGCGCACATCGATGACCCGCAATTATGTGGAGAAGTTCGATCGCTGGACCAAGGAGAAACTGGCGGGCACTGACTTCAGCAATGTTTATATGATCATTTGAATATTGCTGATTAGATTACAATTTAACCAACAAGATGTATAAAAAGGTCGATTAGTTAGTAAGTTACTTAAAATTGAGCTATTTACACAATTGTAATCCGGGTTGGACCGTGTCTGGTTATTATGTACACTATGTACAAATTCGTTTTTTCATATACTCTGTGGATCGAGTAGCAGAGTGTGTCGCCCTGAAGATGAGTGCTGCAATATGCTTGAAACGTCGGCAATTTGTACATAGTGTACATAATAACCAGACACGGTCCAACCCGGATTACGATTGTGTAAATAGCTTGAATATCGACCGTGCAAGTCTCCATACGAAGTAACTTAAAATTAGATATTTATTCATGTAATGTAAGATATTTAGTAGAAATTTATTATTTTGTTCTCTTGTTATTGTGAATTTCATTTTTTACTATTTGTATATTACGGTTTTCAAATTTATATTTCTGATAATTCAAATACATTATGGTAGTTAAAAAGGAGAGATGCTTATTCATATGTTTCCAAGGTTTCCCCCAATCTGTGTATATATTTAAAACATCATACAAATTATTTTATAGATTAAAATTTTACGACCTTTTTGCAATTTAATTTAAGATTTGTTATCAATAATGGGAATGCCGGCGGCTGAGCCGTCTAAAGCTTCAGGACTTTGAGCCTAAGTTAGAGGAAGAGCAGATTCAACTCCAGGCCTTGACTGGAAGTTTTTATTAGTAATATTCGCCTTGTACTGTAATAGTTCCCCCTTACTATGTCTTAATAAGTTCCCCGCACAGGTCAATAGTCTATGGGGAATGGGCAGGGTAAGGATGAGAAACGAAATCGGCCTCTACTGTTTATCAAAAAATAAAATCAAACAAACTAAATGGAACTAATATTCTAAAATTTCAGCGCTATTTCGTCTTTTACCCTCCAGTAAATTATGTTAATTCCCATCTTTATTTATAATTCAATTATGTTTCCCACTAAAAGTAAAACGTAGTTAATTTAAATCATATAAGACATACGATATTCACGTAGGTTCAATAATTTGAACTGAATTTTAGAACAACATCAGCTCATCTTATTGGTAACATATACTACGATTTGGCCGGACAAATTGCAGCCTCCATGTTATATTAAGTGCGTATAGGGGGTATCAGCAGCGGAGGGGAATGTAGCCACTGCTCCACCACTATGCATCACGGGTGTGACTGACTTCCGCCTTCAAGATCAGGTCTCTCTTTAACTTCCGCAACACTTTTCAGTGTGCAAATAACTTTTATAAATGTACTTTTTTGTTTTGTTGTTTAGATTATTACGCATTGCGATATTGTTATTATTAATTCATATTTTAATACTAAACATGATTTAATTTCGTTGTTCTAAACTTAATTCGTTAGTGCTGATCAAACCAACCAATGGTAATTGCTGTTGATGACGTAGTGGGTAGAGCTGTCAGAACGTGGCCTACCTTCTACCTAGTTTCCATGAAGAAAAGAATGTCACAGTGGGGGAACAGTAATTCTCTCTCTTACTTCCACCACTCAGTGCATCTCTCTCGCACCAGTGCTTTCAGTAGATCACTATCCAAGAACCTATATATTATACTAGTTTATTTTACCCTGCTTCAATGAACTGTACACTATAATAGTTACAGTTCAATTTATCCAATTAACAGCTGTTGACTGTGTGTACATTATTACCTGTAATTATGTTTACTTGTTGATTTTGTTTAATGGGACTGTCACCAGAAATAAAATAATAGGTTATGAGTAAATATTAATTGTAAGTTTTAATTAACAAATTAAAGTCGCCAATATTCGTGTTTCAAATTATGTTTGAACAGATGGCTTTAATATATTATTTGTATTTGAAAGTTAATTTTGCTTAAAATTACGAGTTTATTTGTCTGCTCGGTGGATGGAAAATTCTATTAACTCTTCTGTTAGCTGTATGGAAAAGCGTAGAAGTTGTGGGGACAGCATTCCATTACCAATTAAATTCCTAAGCCCATTGATGCCGTAATTATGATTTAATTTATAAAATGTTGTTATTTTGATGTTTGTGTTTGTTTTTTCAGGCATTCTTACACATACTTAACTAAATTATGTTGTTAAACATAAATTAAATAATGAAAAATTGTCATATTTCTTCAGAGCTACTTTCGTTCAAGACGAAATTCTTCTAACTATGAAACAATCTGTTTGTTTAACTTTGCTTGTAAACAAAACTGAGTGAAGCTGAAGTGTCATAAAAATCAACAGTAGGCTGTTTTAGACAATTCAGTATTTTATTTTTTGTTTATTTAGTGTTAAAATAAGTGCATAATAGGAAATTTATTTTTACATAGTTGATTCTTTAAACAGTGGGATACACAAATCATTGATTATTCAATCCCTGGGTATCTTGACTCGCCAGTACACATGGACCAGTAGGCTTTTGGGTGAATTTCTCTTAACGAGTGAAATATCAAACGTCCACTCATTGGGGATTCGATCCCTGGACCTTAAATGTCGCAGTCCCGCCACACTGGCAATGGTTACTTACTCTAGACCTGGGGCGTTGATGATACAGGAGTACTTAAAGTGAGGTATAGAACTTGTACACCACATAGACCATTCATAATCACAATATATATGAAGAAGGAATGTCTTATTTTTACCAGATGAAGTTAGGGCCAAGAAGGTCTCTAATACTTAATCTGGGGACCCCCGGCTTAACGTGACTTCTATAAGCCTCCACATCAACTTAAAAGCTCAGAGAGTAGAAATGGCTTTGAACAATTCAAAATGAAAACTAAATTAGCAACGCTTTTGTGTCATTTTTACGTTTTGTTTCAGCTGTATGACATAAATTATTGAATTTAACTAAGTAATGCCAAAGTTACTTATGTGTTTAAAAGGAAACGTTGAGGGGTTGTTTCTACCCCTTAGGAGTGGAATTTCAAGAAATCCTTTCTTATTAAGTCTCTATGACACAAAACGTTACCTTCAAATTTCATCAAAATCTGTTGAGTGGTTTCGGAAATTTCGTGCGTCGTTTTTTTTTTTATTATATATACTATGATTAATTTCCAAGTATGAATAATGAAGTACAAATCTTAAGATCTGGGTCTAGGGTTGAATATTTGAACACTATTATATGAATTAAAAAGGTAAAACTGTTTAGCTAATCTTTCACCGAACACTGCTGAGAATATTGTAAAAGTTTTAAAGGTTTACCGTATCCCTGTTGAGAGTTTAAAAATTGCAAAAAGAGCTTCTATCCAGCGGTCATTTTATTAACTAAAGAAGTGTGACAATTTTTGCCGGCATGGTGGCTCAGTGGGTAATGCTTCGGACTGTGAAGGCATTGTCCAAGGTTCGAGTCCCCAGCTGAACTAACGGTCGTTACTTAACTCGTTGAATAAAGTTCACGCACAGTCCTGCAGCCTATGTGACCTGGCGAGTGAAGTTTTTTTTTTAAGTTGAAAAAGGTTTCAGCAGAAGGAATCACTGCTCTGTAGCTAAAAAGAAAACAAATGTGAATGTTTATATTTAAAAAATTAACACTGATTTACACAAGATAATAACGTATTACAATCTTGAAAAGAACTTCTAATACTGTTGTGAATGGCTGCCTGTGAGAAATAGGCGGTGAAGAACTGATCAGAGGTTTCAGTGTTATTTAACTTTGAACTCTGATACTCTAGTGGCCGCTTTGTAACTAATTAAGTGGATTTTCAAACGAAGGCAATAAGACAGCTTTCTCGGTATTAGTTAAATAAATAAGAAACAAACTCAGTCCAAGTTGTAAGTAGTGACTGTAATTCTCCCCTTTCTGTGAAGGTACTCATCTCCACTCTTATTACATAGATTGGATAAGTTTAAATGTCATTTCATTTTAGGCTCTCTAAAAGAACATCAGTGCTGTTATAATATGTTCATGTTATAGTTTTTTTAGAAGATAAGATTCGGCAGTAATTCAATGTATAAGTTAACATGTAACCAACTATAAAAAAATATGTAATACACTGATATCGTAATTTATTCTTTCAATACATATTAGGCAGTACACATACATTTTCACTTCTCTATAGTATTGTCTGTAAATTTATTCTTATAATTTACTAACAACAAAGTCATTGACAAATCAAGAAAATTTCTGTTGGTGGAACCTAATTTTGATTATTTCAATATAACCGTAAATAATAAACTAATATGACATTCAAATTTGTTAAACTTCATCTTTGTGTACAAGTGTATAGCCATATATTGTTAAATTTAAAAACATAACAAAATGAATGAATTGCATGTATACATTTCTCGTAAAAAAGAGCCAAACTTTTCTAAATCAAAGCTACATAAAAAAATTTGTCAATCTGTAATGTTTTTAAGGCCATGACAAAAGAAATATTCAATAAAAATATAAGTTTACTTTGTGAACCGTTGAATAAGAAGCGGAGGAAAATATTTAATATATGTTTAAAATTGAGTCTTTTATTATATGGAGAGAAAACATGGACTCTTAGGAAAGAAGATGAGGAGAGATTGGAATCAATGGAAATGTGGATTTGGAGAAGGATGGAGAAACTAGGATGGGAAGATAGATTGTGAAATGAAGAAGTACTGAGAAGAGTGGGTGAGGCGAGGGAAATATTGAAAACTATAAGAAGGCGACAAATTAATTGATTACGCCACGTGATAAGAGGAGAGAGAGTCTGTTGGGTACAGCTGTAGAAGTAAAAGTTAGGGGAAAGAGAAGAAGACAGCAGATAGTTGACAGTGTAAGGATCGTAGGGAAGTATGAAACAAAACCTGTTCAAAACTGAGAGGAAGGCTGCAGCAGGACCTGTCTGAGGACAGTACAGAACACCTTTGAGGATGATGGTTACATTATGAAATCAGAAAAATTTTAAAGGTAAGGACACATCTCAAACCAAAGGCAACGTTTCTATAAAATAAATACTTTTAAAAAAATACCTTTCGGTGTATTTTTAAGCATCGAGTATTTCAGCTTGTTCTATAAGTGGGCAATTTGTAATTTGTAAAAGAACTTTCACAAATTGTTCTCTACTAACTTAATATTACGGGATATTGAACTGTGCCTAAGATATAAGGATATATATAAGAATAAACCTTATAAGCGTACCAATTATAGTTTCCTTCCTTATAAAACACGTTGTACATTCCAAAAATAATTTAAAATCTTTAACAATAAATTACTATTTCATTAAAGATTTGAATAAACTAAACATCTGTCTAACTTCAGAACTTGAGTTTCATTTTATGATTAAATTTCAAAACTGTTCAACAACTGTCTCTCCTAGTGTTGGTTGAATGGATTATGAACAATGTAACTTAGAGTGCTGGGATGAAGGACTTCTGTGCTTGTTGACGTACAACCACTCAGCTAATGAAGTTAGCCAACCATTTTCTTTCCTTTGTGGGTTGATTTTTAAAGCTTTAAGAGTAAAATCTTTAATCATTTCAAGACACGAGAGCAAGTTTGAAATATTTATATGAATGTGCTCAGTATAAATTTTGGTACAGTATATTCAAGCGAAAATAAGTATAAGATTATATTCCTTAAGTATCTATTAAGTATTGCTTTATCTAATATAAAATTTAAGGTACTAATGATTAAATTATCTTGTATTACCTTACCTTACATGCGAATATTAACGCCTTAAGTACTTGAATATTCACAATATATTCAAGAATATATTCAAGGCAAGATTAATTGTTTAAGCCATTTACAGTACGGGGGAAGTTCTCAGCGTATGACGACGAGAACAACCTATTGGTTTAACTGACACGGAAGTGAACGGGCCAAGCCTCAAGTAAGTTTTGAATGCGTAAGACAATTTTGTACGTTTGAATGTGGATTTTTTTTTCGCTATTTATAGTGTAGCTTTCTTTATTTCTGTCTTTTTTTCAATTAATTAGTTAATTTAAATATGTATTGAAATTATTCACTAGTCTAATACTTAACGATTGGTACACCATTTCTTATATTTTGTTCGTGCAATTAAATGATATTATTATTCTATATTTCTATTATAATAGAAAAACTATATACTCTCCCATCATGAAATCTCCGGAACTACTAAACAGATTGTTATAAAATTCTGAGGGAAGTTAGCTTTTGTATCATAGAGACCCACTAAGAAAACATTTATTGAAATTCCATTTCTAAGGTGTAGAAACAACCTCTCAGCCTCTCCTTCTAGCCATAAGAGTATCATTGACATTAGTTTAGATCATTTATTTCAAAAGCAGCATTTTCGAAAAATATAAACAATACACAAAGTCTTGGCTTAGTTTTTATTGTGAAATGTTTAAGACCATTTCTACTGACTCTGTCATGATTGCACTATTTACATCCCCTAAGTTAGACTTGGTTTTCTAACCTGTAAAACTTTGTTATAAAGGAGAACGGAAGCAGCCTGAGCTTTTATATTGATGTGATGGTTCAAGGAGAACCACGAAGAGAAGGATAAGTAAGTGTAGAGAAGCACCCCGTAGCAAAGCAAAGGATGTCTCCTAGTAACTATGTACAAGCATTGTATTGGTCCACAGTTATTTTATGTCCAAATAACTTTTAATGTAACCATCCAGTAATAAATCCATTGTTCTTTTCATTGTAAAATTGCCCTTCCTCGACGTTCGTTGTGTAGAATTAAGTAAATTCTTTGGCATTAACGTAAACGTTAGAAGAGGCGTTTGTTAATTATGGTTGAAACTTTGTAACTAGGGGTCGTTAATGTAAACACTTTCCCTCGTTAATACGTTAAGTTGGAACGTGGTCAAATTAGATTCCTTCGTCCTTTTTAATTGAGGTATGTCTCAGCTTGGTCTGGCTTATTGTAAAAGTTAGACGGCGGCGCTCAAAGTTTTACACAAATGACTGACATTTGTAAAAAAATCCCTTTTAAATTTAGGTCTGTATATTACTGTGAGTACAAACAACTGAGCAAGATTTTTAAATGGCATAAGGCAGTTTAAATGTTTACTTATAAGAAACAAACAGATATAGATATTTGTTTAAACAATCCATAGGCAAAATGTGCCTTTTAATTTTCTCTTTGATTAAATTTCTTCGCAATAATTATTTTTTTATTTATCAAATAGTTTCAAATAATATGACATTTATTTTAGTTAATTTAGTTTTTTGGATTAATCATTGTGAAAAATATCGTGGTAAGCCAAATTTGGTGAGGTTTCTTTGTAATTTTATGAGGAAATTTTGGATTGGTTCATTACTTATACAAGTATACACAGTCCGATTACAAAGTGACCTACTGAAAGGACCTGTGTGAGAGAGATGCACTAATCGGTGGAAGTGGGATAGAGAACTACTCTTCTTTAACTGTGGCATTACATTTAAACATTGCCATGGCAACTAGGAATACGGTAGGCCGCGTGCTGGTATCACATTAGCAAGCCCAGCCGACTATGTCTTTAGCAGCAGTGACCATTGGTTGGTTTGATTAACACTTGAAACGATTAAATAAAATCATGAGTTATTATTCAAATAAAACATAATAAAAATAACTATACAATTAATAATAACATACACAATAAATAGAGCAACTAAACAAACTTGAACAGATCATTAAAATATTTTTACTTAACACTGTCGTGGAAGTTGAACACTTGAATGTGGAAGTTATTCACGCCCCGTGATGGATGGTAGCGGAGCGATAGATCGTTTCCCTCCACTGCTGAAACCTCTATATGCGCTAAAAATAAAACTCAGCTCACTTACTGTCCATATACTTTATATATCGTTTTAGCCATACAGTCTTCAGAGTTTCCTTTCTTCTTTTTTTCTCCTGTCTCCATCTACTTTTGTATTATTATTACTACGCTATTGTTTATTAACAAATCCAGTTAAGACAACAACATTGGTAAATTGTCTGTTTACCAAGCAATATTTTTAAATTGTAACCTAGTTTATTTATAGTTTTTAAATGTCTATACACGATTTTAAGGTAACTATCTCTTGAACGCTTCCAAGGTGTTTTAGAAATAAGTATTTTTAAGTGAACGTTTTTTTCATTTTAATTAGACTTACTCAATATGTACAGCAGTCAAATATCTTTAATTATGTTATTCCATTATTAACACTACGATTCAATGCTTTACATTTTTGAAGAGTAGGTTTTTTTGATTATAATTTTTATCCTAAAATGGGTTATTAATTTAAATTTTTGAAACACATAAAACACAACATAAGAACGTGTTTTCCACAGTCGTTTTGTTTATTTAAGCTTTACAAGTGTTTACCGAAATGCAAATTAGCATATGTCGAATCCAATTTTAGAAAGTTAGAAACATTTCTCCAGGTAAATAAGATATAGGCTACGTTAGATAGAAATGTACCGGCAGTAAGTAAATAAATAAAGTTGATGTTTGCTTGAAGGAGCGAAGTTTCATTGGGAGAGTGTTTCTTAAGTGAATACTTCTTTAGATCCAATATAGATCTTGGATCACCAGCTGCAAATTCAGAATATCTGTCATATAAAACTCTACCGGTGAAACTAAAACATAGTTCAAACTGCATTAAGGGTGTTCGATCGAAAATTATTTATGATTTTTTTTAAGTGTTGTAGTCTTCTTAGTACAATAAATACGTTAAGGGGAAAAATCTTTATGGCTATATGGCTACCTAACGGTGCTAATTTGACTTTTTTAATTACGATGACTTATTAATATTTGTAATAAATATTTTATTAAATATAGTGAACAAAAGATAATAATCAACGTGCTATAAAGTAAAACTTTAAAATAAATATTATTTCATGTGTAATCAATTTTTTTCAATAAATGACATTGTGAATTTTTAGTTTAATTTGTACAATTATATTTGGCCGAAAGAGTATATCAATAATAAACAAAATCTTTAATGCCAGAGTGTACTATAAATTATGGAGTTATGTACTTTTGAACAATTTATGGGCCGGGGTAAGCGGGAACGGTGAGGGAGAGAGAGGGGAGGGAAACCATCGAACACATAAGTCACATTGGTCTTGTGTTCGTTGAGGGAAACACATTGTATGTGTGTTAGTGTGACAGGCTCTCTGTTACTTCTAGTGACATTTACGATTAAATCAAGAATTAATTCCTTGGAACGCTTAAATGGGCGCCTGGAAGAACATCCTTAATGTCAAACTGCATAGCTTAGTTGTACTTTACATGTACTTCATTATCTATACAGGGTGTTCCCAAACTACGTTCCAAAACTTCAGGTTAAGATTAGTTAGGTAAAAATAAGTAAAAATGTTCCTATACATATAGGTCCTAATATGCTTCGTTTTCAATATGGCAGCCATTTTCGCATTTTCACTAAATGATGAGTAACTTCATAACCCTTTACAATAAAGTGCTCAAATTTGGAATAAAGGTACCTATTATGCTTTCTTTAAGGATGATAATATTATTTTATTATGTTCAATATTTTCAAAATAATGGCACTTAAAAACTTTTAATTGTAAATTGCGCAAAAACGCGTAATCTTAGAAAAAATGCACAAGGTATAAATAAGTTGCAAAATGTAGTAACAAATCTACAAAGTCCTAGTTGAATGAAATCCGTTCATAAATAAAGGAGTAACACTAATTTAGGCAGTACGATGTTTGCTGTGTTTCATTTCATTACACGTTGAATTGCTGGTGTTAAATGCATTTCTTATCAGCTGATGAAGTAAATATTAAACAGCTGATATTTTCGAATGTTCATTACAGATTACTCATTGTTGACAAATTAGATTATGATATGTAAATAGTTTTTGTAAGTTATAGTACAATAATTGTTCTTCAATTACTGGTGTTCAAATAGTTCAATTAGTTTCCTTATCCTTAATAAACAGTAATGGGATTATTCATTTAGTGAAATTACGAAAATTGCCGCCATATTGAAAACGAAGAATATTAGGGCCTATCTGTAAAGAAACATTTTTACTTATTTTTACCCAACGAATCATAACCTGAAGTTTTGGAACGTAGTTTGGGAACACCCTGTATAGATGAACTATTCAATATAAACATCAATTAGTGAATGTAGTCAAGTTGCCATTATATTTTTGAATATGGACAAACGTCTGATGTTATCTTTCCTCATAAATATGAGAATTCGTTAAGGTTAGAACTACAACAATAAACATCAGTAAGCCTCTGATGAAAAAACGAATAAAATAGTTCCCTAAACAGTTATTTTAATATTAGAATTAATAAAAACTCTTTGGTATTACTTTGAAATAATCTGGTAATTTTCATTTTTAGTTAAATACAAACGATAGCTAACAATTATTAAATTCTTATAATCCTTCGTTAATAGTATTCAGTGTAATATTTGCATGAATTTATTAATGTAGGTTATATCATGCTATACAAGTAAATATGTATATTAGCCTTGAGTATGTTATTAAAAATGATATCAGTAAAGAAAATCATTTATCATTAGTCAGACTATAGAGATATTCATGAATATGAAATGAAAAAACAAAACTAATTAATTAAATATTATTAAAACATTAACACAAAACGAATTGCAGTAAAAAACATTTAATCATAAATCAAAACACCCAACATATAAGAACTAAAAATAAATATAAAAATCGTAACCAACAAATTGATATTAATACAAAAAATACAACTTTAAAATTACAATCGTCCATCTCTCATAGATAACACCAGTAAACCATTGACTACTGATAGCACCCGCCCACTCCTACAGGTCCCGCAAAAATAGGTCCTTTAGCTCCACCCCGAGGAGAGGGTCCTCTCTTATAGTTTTGATATTGTCAGAAAACATATTCCTTAATCGGCACCCAGATACAATAAAAGATCCGTTGTACAGGGTAGTACGATGAATTGGGACTGATAGTAAAATGCTCTATGATAGATCTCGCATGGCGTCCGCTCCATGGTTGATACCGGCGTGGACACTACTAGAGAAGTCTGGGGTGTCCATGTTGGGTGGTAGTCAGTGTCCGGATATTGATTAGGGTAGAGAACTGAGTATCAGCCCTGTTAATCAGCTGAAAATCGTACCAATACTGCCTGATATGTTGTATATACAGGGTGGGGGGAAAATACAGAAACGCTTTCACAACTTTTGTATGACTTCACTTGTAAAAGTGAAATCTTGTACATGGTAATGGTTACAAATAACATACTTTTTGACGTCATTAGCGACATTTCATCTTTTCAGGGGGACGGCCCACGAGGAGTTGAACGAAAATCTTCAACTCGTTTGGTATTAAATGAAAAATCGCAAACTGGACTTCAAAAGGTTTATCCTTTCCAGAGTAGCGGCCATTTGAATTTCAAGGTAACGAATTTTAAGAATATTATTTCTCCGCTATTTAGCGGTTATAAGTAAATTATTCTAAACAAAAATTATACTTTATAGAACACAATTATTTTAAAAAATTAATTATCAAATTATCTATGGCAAAAATAACGTAGTTGTGAAAGCTTTTCCATCCCCCCCGCCCTTTATATAAATTTCTGTTGAAGGCTTACTTATTATTTTTTGGAATATTGTTTAGAATAACACTTAAACTGCTTAAATGTTTAATCGTATTCATGACACATAAATAAAATGATTCCATCAAAACTATTTGTACATAACTAAATGAAACTTATAACAATGAAACTCGTAAAAAAGTTCCAAAACACAAATGTTTATTTTAAGCAATTGTTTGTGACAAACACAATTTATAACTGGCTATTGAAAGTAAAATATTCAATGCGAAACATGCAAATTGAATATGGAAGTAAATCTGAAGGATAAATAACTGAATAATCACAGCAAACATAAACAGAGAAATACAATGGTAAAATAAATACGCAGTGTTAATATTGCAATATCGGTTATTAGCTTCAGAATCCATCCCATTTTCTGTATTCCTTTCATTTGGATGTTGATTTTTGTAATGGTTATTATTTCAGACATAAAAAACAATTTTAGTTTGTTTAATTTTAAATTTTTTCTTTTCTTTTTGTATGTGTTCATTTATTTAAAAGCTGAGTTCCAAAAATGGGCAAATGAGTGGAATAATTTATAGGTATGTTCATGACTGACAAAATATCAACATAGCAGCGTGGTGGCTCAGTGGTTAAGGTTTTCAGACTTTTGATCCAAGGTTCGAGTGTTGAACAGTCCAAGGTTGAACTGAGCCGAAATTCGGTACTTTACTTGTTCAATAAAGTTCAAACACTAGAACGAACCAATGTATGTATGACAGTTTGTCTTCACACAAGCAAAGCACTAAAACCATGACGGCATTAAACAAGGGTGGGGCAATCGGTTTACGGTGAGTTGATTATTTCCCAAGTTTATAGTTAAAATTAGTTAATGTACTTTCCCTTGAGACAGGAAAAATATATGAAAATTTTTGTTAACCGCTACATTAGAACTTGTGGCCTTATGAAGTGGTGAATTTAGCTGATTTTAAATCAGTATTAAGAGAAGCCCGTTCAAAGTACTAATTTAATTTTTATAACTACGTTTTTTACACATAACTGAAAGGATTAAGTTGTTTTCAATTTTATTTTTTTTTTTTTAAGTAAAAATGTTTATAATTTTAATGCTGAAGAAATACCATTTTTATCTTTAAAATTATAAATATTTAAAAACATTTTAATCCCTTCAGTTATGTGTAAAATGTATAGTTATAAAAAATTAAATCTGTACTTGGAACAGTTTTGTCTTAATACTGATTTAAAACAGTTAAATTCGCCACTTCATAAGGCCACAAGTTCTAATGTAGTAGTTAAAACAATTGTTTTTTAATTATTTTTCCTGTCTCAATGGAAGGTACATTAACTAATATTGATAATGAAATTGGCAAATAATTAACCCACCGGAAACCGATTGCACCACCTTAAATGTAATAATAATTCTTACAAACAATATGTACACACTTTCAGTTTTGACAGTCCTTGTACCCACTTACAAACATACAGAATTTACGGTCCTCCCACCCGCTTACACACTTACAGCATTGACGGTCCTCCCACCCACTTACACAGAACAGCATTGACAGTCCTCCACCCGCTTACACAGTACAGCATTGACGGTCCTCCCACCCGCTTACACACGTACAGCATTGACGGCCCTCCCACTCGCTTACACATGTACAGTATTGACGGTCCTCCCACCCGCTTACACACGTACAGCATTGACGGTCCTCCCACCCGCTTACACACGTACAGCGATAACGTTCCTCATTCCTACTTACACACGTACAGCACTGACAGTCCGCCCACCCTCTTCCATACGTACAGCGATAACGGACCTCATTCCTATATTTACACACGTACAGCGATAACGGTCCTCCTTCCTACTTACACACGTACAGCGATAACGGTCCTCCTTCCTATTTACACACGTACAGCGATAACGGTCCTCCTTCCTACTTACACACGTACAGTGACAACGGTCCTCCTTCCTACTTACACACGTACAGCGACAACGGTCCTCCTTCCTACTTATACACGTACAGCGTTGATTAAATTCATAAATAATTAATTGATTATTATATAGTTAGATATATCCAATGAAATATGGAGCTTTCGTCATATTCATTTGTACTCCATTAGTTCAATAGCTGTCAATAAAAACACTAGTAAATAAATGTGGACAACTGAAGACACAAAGATGTAATATGTATAAAATTGTTCCTCATTCAAAGGGAAAATATTCCTGACAAATTTCTCTCTATTAAGGGATTTTTATCCCCTCACGGCAGGTTCTTGACTTCTTCTAAAGTGTATAGCTTTGTCCAAATTATTGGTTAAACAACTTAAATTATTTACATTTATACATGTATATAAAAGACTTCCTTTTAGCTTTAGTTAAACAAATGTCTATTTAATATTCATAATGGTGGTATTGTTTCAATACAAAAATAACACTAGTTTGAATGTTTTTAAATTTTATGGTGTGTTATGCTTGTATTATGAATGTTGTTATTAGGTGCTGATAATTTTATTATTACGCAACACCAAGTATTATTACAATGTTTTAAGGAGAAGCTGTTCATCAAATTATATCTCTTTTATGAACTTTCCAAGAAGAAATTGTTTGTAGAACAAAAACGACATGTTATTATAACCATGGCCCTTTTTCATTAAAAATTACCAACTAAGATACATGGTATTTATCAAGTAAAAAAAAAACGTACTGTATTTTTGTTACTTGATATTGTTACTAACACAAACACTGTTTAATTTTAAGTAAATGAAAACAACCTGATTGCTTTCCCCAATGGCGTACATGTTTCTTTCCAAAGAGAATAATTTATGACAATTTAATCTCAGTAGTGGTTACCAAAGACAACCTCTTCTTGTCTCTGTAATAGAGATTAATTAAAATCAATAAAATCTGTAATCTATATATAAATAAATATGTAAATATTATTAACTTGTGGGCTTAAGTGGCCAGTGTTAGTAAAAAAAATAAAGTTTCTAATAACTACAGCGTCAAGATGTTATGCACAGTACTCATTCACCACAGGTTTTGTCCATACTGTGATGTAGCATCCTCATTGGTATCTCCGAGACTGACTTAATCAATATTTAAGCTTTAGTTGTTGGTAATGTAAATGATCATTTGTTTGACATTTTGAAGCTCAGTTTACTTCTCAGATTATTTTGAAATTGTTATAGATCAATAAATTTACATTCATCATTGTCTCAGTAACGGATGGCTGTATCAGCTATTCACTAATTAATTTTATACTCTACCTTAGAATATGTGTTGTTGATTATACTTAATTTATATAGTTATCAACTATGTGATTGAGGGATTCTGATTATTTTAAAAATGACAACGGTGTGAAAGGATCAAAAGGTTATTAGCTTTATTTTCATAATAATGGTCTCTGTTCAGTTAGAAGCTTCAAAATCTACCCCTTTTTGCTGTCATCCATTTACCGTATGGTTTGTGATTGAAAACCAGTATTTTTTTAGAAATATTTAATAAAGTATTTAATATTAGTATCAAAATTCAGAATTATGGAAATTTAAATAAATGTTTTATTGTTTATTTATTCAATCAATTCAAATTACAAAATCAGATACAGTGCAAATAGTTTTCATTCAAGGCTAGAGCTAACTGAAGGAAAATGTTAGTAATACTGGTACATTTTGATTTCTCATAAAATAAATAATATATTAATTCACCAGTTTAACAAAGTATAAATTATTTTAGACACAGCTGTATACTGTATTTTAAAACCTCCAAGTAAAAGAAGTGTATATATTTATATACAAATAACATTAATGATGACTCATTATACAAGCAAGTCAAAAAATAACAATGGCTTGTCAATGTAACCAGTATTTGGAACCCCTCCTGTTGTGCTTTGGGTTGTTTAGCTCATAACTTTCATTTATAACACTGACATGTTTATTTAAACAAAACATAATTTGTAATGTTTGAAAATATAACCTTGCAGATTTCAGACAAAGTATATTTTGATGTTATTCTTTAAAAACAGCTTTCAACATATTTTTTAATATATTCTATATTTTATTGGGTCTAAATTTAACATAATAAATAGTATATACACAAAGAGAAAAACAATGAATAAATTACAAAACAATATAAATTCAATAGTGAATTTTTTAACAACATTGAACTCATTACATAATTTACAAAGAATTACCAAAGCATTATTGCAAGAATAAATTAATACAAAGAAACTCTCGTTTCTCATTATCTACTAGATTAAATATAAAAAAAATTTTATTTTATAAACAAGAATACTTTGAGAAATATTAAAAAAATAGTACAATTAATGATTTCTGATGATCATGTATGCGAGTTATGACAAAATCTCCGCCCAACTAATGTATTCCGAAGGTCAACTTAATGAGGGAAACTAGACATGTCACTCATCATCGTCCATTCTGTTTTCATGGGTCGTCCTACACAGCCTTCTCCTTTTTGCGTCAATACCTCCAAGATTCCTCTTCCTCCACTTGTCTTTTCTGCAATCCTCTTCTTTCAAACTCTTCCACATTCGGTCCTCCCACCTTCCTCTCATGCTTTCTTCCTATTACCTCTTTCTCCAGGGTTATCCATGGCAAGCTATTATTTCTATTTCCCATCCTCTCACATGCCCAATCCATTGTCTCCTGTGCCAGTACCACTTGGTATGGTTATTTTGTTCCTCGTTATATCTCTTCTATTAATCTTCTCTTCTTGAAAACCTCATTTCTGCTACCTTTAATTTGCTTAAATCACCTTTTACCCCTATCCACGTTTCTGCTCCATATTATAACATTGGTTGATAATACTTTGGCACTCATCATGCGTCATATTTTTTGTGTCATGGAGATTGTGTGCAATAGGTTCTGTGTTCAACTTCTGAATAGGCTTACCATCTCAGCGTCCAATAAATGGTTGCTTTCGGACATTACTAAAGAACTTCGAGTGTCCAGCTGGGTAGTAGCCGGGGGTCAGATGTTGTCTAGACAGAGCAATGGTCCTAAACTTTTATCACCCAGGGACCACTAAGTTAAAAAATAATTAGTCACCCAGAGGTGTTGGTAGCATTGACCTCAGACCAACTTATAGATACTGTCACTAAGCTTATTGTGACAGCAACAACTTTAGCTGTCACTAAAGATACAGCTTATTGTTATTTGATCCTTTAATTTCCAACAAAATGCCAGAAAACAAATAAAAGATGCTTTCCCAGGTTCAGTTGGACATTAGTGACATTTTTTTTACGTAGTGATATTTTTCAAAAGGAATGTTAATACAACACAAAATTAAGTATGCTGCATGTACCAAAGTAATTTTTAGTGATATTTTAAGTAATATTTAATCTGTCCCTTTTTGCTTTAAAAAGCCTGACACTGGCATCTGTACTTTATGTACTTTTCGTGACAGTAAGTTATTTGATAAGACTTTGAATTAATTGGACTAAGTAAATGAATAACTGTTGTTGTAATCCTGGGTATGTTGTTTTAATTAACAGTTTATTGTTTGTTCAATACTGAACAATAAACTGTAAAGTGATCTTGCCTAGTAACCATACATGAACCTTATATAAAGCGAAGCACAACAATGTCATATTTCATTAGTTTGTTTTTAAATAACTCAATAAACCTCACAAAATTCAATTTCTCCCTATTAAAATACAGAAACCTCTACAGTGTATACTTTAAGGTAAAACCAGTAAAATCCATTGTATGGTATTCTTTATTCACCCTGCACTCTAACGCTAAAATAAATTTAGAACAGTAAAACCTCACTAATTTGACATTTTGTGAAAACCTAAAGGTTGTTGAGTTTTGCAGAATTTTTAATTAGTTTTGTATATGAACACACAATAGACTTGAGTTACACCATAAACTATTACTTAGACGAATATAGTTATTGTCTCTTCAGCTAAATCTTGAGTATCCAACAATAATTCAGCTAAATTTGCTGAAAATATATTTTAATTAAAGATTTTCCTAATTTGGCACCGAGCTACTTCTTCCTGGAGTCGCCGGAATAATAAAACATCCTTTTCAGAGAAGATCCTTGTTTTTGGAAACAACGCAATTTCCCTTCAATGCATGTGACACATAATCTAAAGCTAAAGCCGGCTATACTTACACCTCGTCAGCTGTTGATTGTCCAGTTGGTGAGCTTTTAATGAAGGGAATATATAGCTTTATATTTATTATATTTGTAGTATCCATTACATATTTTATTTCATATCATACAGTTAATTTTGTCTTGAATAATAGGAGTTTATTCATAAACCTACTTCTCAAGATGTTGAAAAAGTAACAGTAGGCTCATTTTAGGACACTGCGAAGGTTGGGAGTTGAGTCCAAAGTACATATTTTTACTATAAATTACCAAATACAATTTCTTAATATTTATAAAATTATGTTTTGCTTCCAAAGAATTTATGGATAACCTGAATTATTTTATACAGGGTGTCTTAAAAGTCCCACCCCCCCCTATTAACTTTCTTATGAATACAGATAAAGTGATTTACTTCTGGAAATGTTTATATGACCAACTAAGGAGTTTTTTTATGTATGCAAATTTTTCACACCCCCTCTCAAAAGGGGGTAGTTTGGGGGTAAGTCAAAATTTTTAAATAGGAACCCCTATCAAATGACACATCATTTTAAAGGTAATATTAAAAAAAGAAGAATGGCGGAAACTAGAGGTCTCTAACATTAGTCTATCAAATTTGGTGGCAGTTTAAAGTTGGAATTATTTCATAAAACCCCCGCAGCTTGTTACATTTAAAATTGTTGTAAGGCAGACAAAACATTCACCCACCAGTTAGTTTTGAGAACTGATGACACCTAATCGTAAAACAAGTTATTACAAGAATCAACAAACACCAAAAACCACAAATAACATAGCATTTATTTGGTTTTGGTTTGTCTGACCAAAGTCCCAGGTTGCCCTACTGGACTTTGGTCAGACAAACCGAAACCAAATAAATGCTATGTTATTTGTGGTTTTTGGTGTTTGTTGATTCTTGTAATAACTTGTTTTACGATTAGGTGTCATCAGTTCTCAAAACTAACTGGTGGGTGAATGTTTTGTCTGCCTTACAACAATTTTAAATGTAACAAGCTGCGGAGGTTTTATGAAATAATTCCAACTTTAAACTGCCACCAAATTTGATAGACTAATGTTAGAGACCTCTAGTTTCCGCCATTCTTCTTTTTTTAATATTAACTTTAAAATGATGTGTCATTTGATAGGGGTTCCTATTTAAAAATTTTGACTTACCCCCAAACTACCCCCTTTTGAGAGGGGGTGTAAAAAATTTGCATACATAAAAAAACTCCTTAGTTGGTCATATAAACATTTCCAGAAGTAAATCACTTTATCTGTATTCATAAGAAAGTTAATAGGGGGGGGGGTACTTTTAAGACACCCTGCATTTGTGAATATAAAAAATTGCCTTTAACAACCACAATTTGACTTGGGTAATATCTAATATTTGTCCTCAAATAATAATGCGATTATTTTCCCTATTTTTCAGATTCAAATTAATCTTTATTTATCATATATCTTGGTATAATTGACTAGTGTCAAAGACTAAACCTACCTATTGAGAATCATTTCGATATACAAATTTAATGTACAACTTTAATGAACGTAGATAACATGCATACGAAAATACATAAAATATTTACAGAAGATTAAAAGTTAATAACATCAATTAGCTAAGTATTTAAATCGAAAAATAATAAAATTACTTTATTTAATGGATATTCTTTCAAGTATTTTTTAAATGATTAATTTTTTCATATTTATATCTTTTATGGAATGAATTTTAAAAAGTAAACACCAAAATAAGTAGATTTTTTTGTAAACATTTTAAGGCAATGATACGGATGCACTGCAAATTATAATTAAAATGCGTCACTATCAGCTTTAAAGTATAAATGGCTATTTTATTATTTTTAAACCAATTAAATGTATTTCAAAATAGAGGTAAAACAAAAGGCTTTCTTGGTATTAGCTAAATAAATAAGAAACAAACTCGGTCCAAGTTGTAATTTGACTCTCCGTTCCCATTAAATTGATTGGATAAGTTTAAATGTCACTTCAATTAAAACTTCCTCTAAGAATACCAATGCTGTCATAAAACTTCCTAGTTACAGTTTTTCAATTTATTCTATTCAACGAAAAATTTACTGTCAGAGAGAAAATGTTGATTTTATAGGAATAAAACTGCTAAAAAACATGATCAAAGTTATGAAATGTCATGAAATGGTAAGTTTATCCTCTTTGTAGAATAAATGAAAACACGTGTATATAATTTGATTGAATTTATTTGAACAAGCCAAATTATTGTTTTCTAAAATTTAATTTAAACCTCATACCCTTGTGTAAAATAACATTTTATAAATGCAACTTTATAGACCCGTTATCATAAAATAATACACATTAATTTATTTTTATTCCTCTGTTTATTAAATTAATGATACACATATTCATATACCATAGTTCAACATCAGGACTTGGTAGATTTTACGCATTCATAATTTGTTGAGGACAATAGAAAGTTGTTTCAAACATACTAAAAGAATGTTTTTAAACATTTAACATGTTTTAAATATCAGTTCCTTGTTGCTTCATATTCGGTACTGATCCCTTTCTTTTACTGGCCTATATCTGGTAGTTCTTAGTGTTTTATTTTCAAAGGTAACTTTTTCCCAAGGTTTTTTCTCTCTTTTTCTATATTATATGGTCCTGGTCCTACGTCTAAGTAGCCTACTACCGAATTTTTCTGGAAAGAAAACTTTGTACTAATTGTACCGGCTTTGGGGTTTTGATTTAAAAAAATTTTTTTTTAAGAAAAGTAACCGGACATGTCTAACTTTAATATTACTTTGACTAATAGCATTGCCATTTAATTTTGTCAAGGTACCTTTAACAATTTGTCTTTTGTAGTAGTGTTGCACTTTACAATTTATATCTGCCTCATCTCATTTAAATTTATATTTATTATTATCTAAATTAGCACAGCATGCTGTGCTAATTTTATTATCTTATTTTATTATTTCTTATTTTATTATCACAACATTGTTTCTACGGGGTCCTCCCCATTTTCAATAACATTTGGAACAAAACAATTTGTTCAAAATGTTACATACCGCGAAAAAATGTACATACACATTACAGGAAAATTTCAAAACCAGACAAGGGTTAAGGTGGCATTTAATTTTATTTTAATTTTCACAAAATCACAAGAAAATAAAAATGTTGGCCCACCCGCTCGTCAATGCCACTGTACGTGTATGGGCAGGTGGGTGAACATGTATGGGTCATGATACCTACCATATTTTCTAATTACCGTGTTGTTTGTGAGTGTTTAAAATGCCTCTTCCAATTAAAATGCTGCAACTGTGAAGTACGCACTGTAAAATGTCTTCTTAACGCTAAAAGCTTGAAAGCAGCTGAAATTCACATGTATTCTCCTATGTGTTTCACCTATGTATTCTCTTTCGCATTCATGCTTTATACTATTAACACACTTTATATTTATTAGTCATATTATATCCTTAGTCAATTCATATTTTATCCTTAATCCAGGTATAAATAAACTTAAAGGAATGAATACTTAGTTATTATTTACCACACAGGTGTATTCATAATGAAACAAAAATATTATTTATACAATGAGGGCACTGGGCAGCTTCCATTGTCTCATATTTATGGAATTGTTGTCAGGTCAAAACAAGCAAATATACTTGATCATGTGTAGTATAACTTGACTAGCTCAACCTCTTTTTTTGTATCTGATTTTTACGAAAATCTAAATATCTCAAAAGTAGTTTGAGATACAGTACTGAAATTTTGTATGAAATGTGGTTTTCGAAAGACCCATTGTTCTCAGAAAGTATGCCAAGGATAATCCATTTCAAAATGCCGTCTGTCAAAAAGTATCTAATTCAAATATCTAAAGATTAAAAATTTCACACAAAAAATATATAGATACATTTCATTTTTGGAATATTTTACGAAAAATCCAAAAATATATCATTTTTTTTAAATGAGTGATAAATAATGGAAAAAATTAAAATATTCCTTTGTCTTTATGGTGGTCAAAAGATAATTATACTTTTGGTCATAATATTTTAGTATCTGTTACTTATTGCTAGATTTTTTTTAAATTAGACACCTTTATATATTTTGTAAAAGATTTCAAAACATGCTGTATCTATATAATTTGTTGTAATATTTATTATTTTAGAAATGTAATTACGTTTCAAATCTTTGAAAAGCCACCATTTCAGAATGGTAGGATTTGGAATCTTAGGTATACAACTTTTTAAAGTAAAATGTATCTTTCTAAGATGAACTTTCATATCAAATTTCTGTGTGTATCTCAAACCACTTTTGAGTTATTTAGATTTTTGTAAAAATCACGTACAGACAGAAAACCAATTGAGATAGGATACATGTTATGATAGATTATTTGCTTGTTTTTACCTGACAAACAATTCCGTAGAATATGGGACAGTCAACGCTGGAAATCATGTATACAATTTTAATTACTTGTTTATGGTAATAAAGTAGTTATAACCTGACAATGTATGACTAATGTGCAGTTAAACTATAATGCGTAGCCCATGTACAGCAGTAACTCTGAAGGGGAAATAATGGAGTTTTCAAGACAAACATAAACAGAGAAATACAATGGTAAAATAAACATACAGTGTTAATATTGAATACTGGTTATTAGCTGCAGAGTCCATCCCATTTTCAGTACAGTATTTGTTTCATGTTGGGAATTTTTATTATACTTTTAATTTCTCCCATATGCGTTAGCATAGAGAAAGTAGTATTGTTGTCGTCCAAAAAAATGTTTTACAAGTTGCTAAAAATCTATTTTAGTGTCTCCTGAACCCAAACAAATTTTTTTTTTTTTTTTTTTTTCAAAAAAGTTTTGATGTCTGTGTATATGCTCTTCACTGGAGACCAAACAGATAGATCAATTTTTATGGCATTTGGTATGTAGGTGTATTTAGCCAATATATCTAGACCGTTTTTTCCCTTTTTTTGAAATTTTAGTTTTTATATTTTTATGGGCAAAAACGTACAAAAATGGAATTTTCTCAAAAATGGCTATAATTATTATGAATAAATTTTCAGGAAATATAGAAATTACAATTTAAAACAATTTAGTAAAAACCGCATATCTCTAACTTTGCTAGTTTTATAGTTATGGCAAAACAACATATTTGAGAATAAAACTGGTAATTTTCAAAAGTTTTGATTTTTTAGTGTTTAATATAGGGGAACGTTTGTGCCAATTCTGTGGTACCATTTATTTATTTTATTTTTGACAAATATTTAACTATGTGCTGTTATAAGCAGTTTATTTTTTTATATTTCTATAACCCTGTTTATAGTTTTAAATTATTCTTTTTTAAGGAATGATTTTAAAAAATTCTGAGTTTTATTAAAAATCAGTGCCATTACTTGTAAAAACATATATTGCCTAAATACTTTTGTAATCTTAAAAACTTGATATCCTACAGTGTTTCAAGAGCTAGTGTGGGACTTAAATGAGAGAAGTTATCCTGTCTTCTTAAGTGAAAAAATCTAATTTTACTGTCCACAGGGTCAGAAATAATGAGGTGATCCCACTATGTGGCTACTAACTGTACTTTTATTCACTCTCACACATTTACCAAATTACATACTACGACATATTTGCAGATTTATTTTACCAGACAGACACTATTTAACACTTTAATTTCACCCTATATTATTTACAATAATAAATGACATATCACTCTTGACTTAGTGTTCACACAATATCTGTCACTGTTTGACACTGTCACTTCTACTTGAAGCAGTAAACTGAAGACACACTACTATTGGACTGAAACTGACTCGAAATTATAGCACTACTTGGAAGCTTCAAGACTCTTCAAGAACCAGAAACAATTTGCAGCGTAAGGAAAACACTCCCGGCAATTGCCATGTGCAGGACATAAATAATAATAAGTACTGTTTGAAAGTTACTTGTTGGCATTAAATTGCTCATGATTGATAAATTTGTTGGAGACTTACAATGTTACAGATTATTCAGAATTAGACATCTCCAGCATTAGAAGATTGTTGGAGACTTACAATGCTACAGATTATTCAGAATTAGACATCTCCAGCATTAGAAGATTGTTGGAGACTTACAATGCTACAGATTATTCAGAATTAGACATCTCCAGCATTAGAAGATTGTTGGAGACTTACAATACTACAGATTATTCAGAATTAGACATCTCCAGCATTAGAAGATTGTTGGAGACTTACAATGCTACAGATTATTCAGAATTAGACATCTCCAGCATTAGAAGATTGTTGGAGACTTACAATGCTACAGATTATTCAGAATTAGACATCTCCAGCATTAGAAGATTGTTGGAGACTTACAATGCTACAGATTATTCAGAATTAGACATCTCCAGCATTAGAAGATTGTTGGAGACTTACAATGTTACAGATTATTCAGAATTAGACATCTCCAGCATTAGAAGATTGTTGGAGACTTACAATGCTACAGATTATTCAGAATTAGACATCTCCAGCATTAGAAGATTGTTGGAGACTTACAATGCTACAGATTATTCAGAATTAGACATCTCCGGCATTAGAAGATTGTTGGAGACTTACAATGCTACAGATTATTCAGAATTAGAAATCTCCAGCATTAGAAGATTGTTGGAGACTTACAATGCTACAGATTATTCAGAATTAGAAATCTCCAGCATTAGAAGATTGTTGGAGACTTACAATGCTACAGATTATTCAGAATTAGACATCTCCAGAATTAGAAGATTGTTGGAGACTTACAATGCTACAGATTATTCAGAATTAGACATCTCCAGCATTAGAAGATTGTTGGAGACTTACAATGCTACAGATTATTCAGAACTAGACATCTCCAGCATTAGAAGATTGTTGGAGACTTACAATGCTACAGATTATTCAGAATTAGACATCTCCAGCATTAGAAGATTGTTGGAGACTTACAATGCTACAGATTACTCAGAATTAGACATCTCCAGCATTAGAAGATTGTTGGAGACTTACAATGCTACAGATTATTCAGAATTAGAAATCTCCAGCATTAGAAGATTGTTGGAGACTTACAATGCTACAGATTATTCAGAATTAGACATCTCCAGCATTAGAAGATTGTTGGAGACTTACAATGCTACAGATTATTCAGAATTAGACATCTCCAGCATTAGAAGATTGTTGGAGACTTACAATGCTACAGATTATTCAGAATTAGACATCTCCAGCATTAGAAGATTGTTGGAGACTTACAATGCTACAGATTATTCAGAATTAGACATCTCCAGCATTAGAAGATTGTTGGAGACTTACAATGCTACAGATTATTCAGAATTAGACATCTCCAGCATTAGAAGATTGTTGGAGACTTACAATGCTACAGATTATTCAGAATTAGACATCTCCAGCATTAGAAGATTGTTGGAGACTTACAATGCTACAGATTATTCAGAATTAGACATCTCCAGCATTAGAAGATTGTTGGAGACTTACAATGTTACAGATTATTCAGAATTAGACATCTCCAGCATTAGAAGATTGTTGGAGACTTACAATGCTACAGATTATTCAGAATTAGACATCTCCAGCATTAGAAGATTGTTGGAGACTTACAATGCTACAGATTATTCAGAATTAGACATCTCCGGCATTAGAAGATTGTTGGAGACTTACAATGCTACAGATTATTCAGAATTAGAAATCTCCAGCATTAGAAGATTGTTGGAGACTTACAATGCTACAGATTATTCAGAATTAGAAATCTCCAGCATTAGAAGATTGTTGGAGACTTACAATGCTACAGATTATTCAGAATTAGACATCTCCAGAATTAGAAGATTGTTGGAGACTTACAATGCTACAGATTATTCAGAATTAGACATCTCCAGCATTAGAAGATTGTTGGAGACTTACAATGCTACAGATTATTCAGAACTAGACATCTCCAGCATTAGAAGATTGTTGGAGACTTACAATGCTACAGATTATTCAGAATTAGACATCTCCAGCATTAGAAGATTGTTGGAGACTTACAATGCTACAGATTACTCAGAATTAGACATCTCCAGCATTAGAAGATTGTTGGAGACTTACAATGCTACAGATTATTCAGAATTAGAAATCTCCAGCATTAGAAGATTGTTGGAGACTTACAATGCTACAGATTATTCAGAATTAGACATCTCCAGCATTAGAAGATTGTTGGAGACTTACAATGCTACAGATTATTCAGAATTAGACATCTCCAGCATTAGAAGATTGTTGGAGACTTACAATGCTACAGATTATTCAGAATTAGACATCTCCAGCATTAGAAGATTGTTGGAGACTTAAAATGCTACAGATTATTCAGAATTAGAAATCTCCAGCATTAGAAGATTGTTGGAGACTTACAATGCTACAGATTATTCAGAATTAGACATCTCCAGCATTAGAAGATTGTTGGAGACTTACAATGCTACAGATTATTCAGAATTAGACATCTCCAGCATTAGAAGATTGTTGGAGACTTACAATGCTACAGATTATTCAGAATAAAAAATCTCCTACAAATTTTACAATCACTAATAAGAGAAGAAAAATAAAATTTAAAATGCAGACTGATAACTACTGATCCTAATATAGTGATAATAATCTTATTAAACAATTATTATTATACATTTATTAAACAATTATTATTATACATTATCCATTACTAAGACGCCGATTGTAGATATATGAGTGAATATGAAGGGTGAATGAGTGTGATGAATGTATATAAACGAGAGTATAGTCATTGTTACTAACTTAAGTTGACTGTTCCTTAGAAAGAGTTATTTATTAATAGCCCAATAGCCAGGGCAACTAAGAGATCTACATGTTTACATTGAATCCGAACCATGTATAATTGGAGTTCATTTCCTACTACTGGAATGTCGACTATTTATAATATTAAACGTACTTCTGGCATTCCTTATCACTGTTGAATTTGCAACGCGTTTCGTCAACACAGTGACATCTTAAGTAGCTTTTTGAATATTAATATAAAATAGTTTTTGCACACAATATGAATTTTTTATATATGCAATAACTATTTTATATTAATATTCAAAAAGCTACTTAATAGATGCCTAAAGATGTCACTGTGTTGACGAAACTCGTTGCAAATTCAACAGCGATAAGGAACGCCAAAACGTACAATTAATATTATTACATGTAGTATTTGTCTGATTTTCAGCTATTTGACAAGCCTGATACTCACATCGCTTCCCTAAACAACACCTAGACCCTAACTATCACCCAATATGGACACACCAGACTTCTCAAGGAAAGTCCATGTCGAAGACAACTATATTGTTGATGCCATGTCAGTTGTAAGTGCAATGAGCATAGAAATAATTGCCTACAATCTCGACAACACTTTGGCCCCAATTAGCTGGGTTACGGCACTGCGCCTCTAGTAACGATAATACATGAGTCAAGAATAATTTCAACTATATCTGTTTTTCATTAAATTCATGATCTATCAAAAATTGTCTTTTGATTTCTTTAAAAAGTGTTAATCTTCTTATAATTAATAAATGTGTTGAGGGTAATTTTTCATTATAGAGTTATTGCTACCTAAAGGGGCTAATTTGGCCTTTTTGGTCTGTAACTCATTACGAAACCATGCGATATATTTTATTAACACTTTGAGAATGTAGTGGAGAAAGAACACTAACCAACCCAGTGTAGAGTAAAATTTTTAAAATAGATATATTTTTTTAACCGTAACCAATTATTTTTTTAATTAACATCTGTTCAAATTTTGATTTGAAATTTGTAAAATTATCAGAATCTATCAATAACATATAAAAACTTTGTTGCTAGAGTTTACTATAGATGAGAAGGTTCTGTACTTTTGTATTTAATGCGGGGTGCTGGCAGTTGGGGACAGTAACACAGAGAGAGAGAGAGAGAGAGAGAGAGAGAGAGAGAGAGAGAGAGAGAGAGAGAGAGAGAGAGAGAGAGAGAGAGAGAGAGAGAGAGAGAGAGAGAGAGAGAGAGAGAGAGAGAGAGAGAGGAGAGAGAGGGGGAGAGAGAGAGAGAGAGAGAGAGAGAGAGAGAGAGAGAGAGAGAGAGAGAGAGAGAGAGAGAGAGAGAGAGAGAGAGAGAGAGAGAGAGAGAGAGAGAGAGAGAGAGAGAGAGAGAGAGAGAGAGAGAGAGAGAGAGAGAGAGAGAGAGAGAGAGAGAGAGAGAGAGAGAGAGAGAGAGAGAGAGAGAGAGAGAGAGAGAGAGAGAGAGAGAGAGAGAGAGAGAGAGAGAGAGAGAGAGAGAGAGAGAGAGAGAGAGAGAGAGAGAGAGAGAGAGAGAGAGAGAGAGAGAGAGAGAGAGAGAGAGAGAGAGAGAGAGAGAGAGAGAGAGAGAGAGAGAGAGAGAGAGAGAGAGAGAGAGAGAGAGAGAGAGAGAGAGAGAGAGAGAGAGAGAGAGAGAGAGAGAGAGAGAGAGAGAGAGAGAGAGAGAGAGAGAGAGAGAGAGAGAGAGAGAGAGAGAGAGAGAGAGAGAGAGAGAGAGAGAGAGAGAGAGAGAGAGAGAGAGAGAGAGAGAGAGAGAGAGAGAGAGAGAGAGAGAGAGAGAGAGAGAGAGAGAGAGAGAGAGAGAGAGAGAGAGAGAGAGAGAGAGAGAGAGAGAGAGAGAGAGAGAGAGAGAGAGAGAGAGAGAGAGAGAGAGAGAGAGAGAGAGAGAGAGAGAGAGAGAGAGAGAGAGAGAGAGAGAGAGAGAGAGAGAGAGAGAGAGAGAGAGAGAGAGAGAGAGAGAGAGAGAGAGAGAGAGAGAGAGAGAGAGAGAGAGAGAGAGAGAGAGAGAGAGAGAGAGAGAGAGAGAGAGAGAGAGAGAGAGAGAGAGAGAGAGAGAGAGAGAGAGAGAGAGAGAGAGAGAGAGAGAGAGAGAGAGAGAGAGAGAGAGAGAGAGAGAGAGAGAGAGAGAGAGAGAGAGAGAGAGAGAGAGAGAGAGAGAGAGAGAGAGAGAGAGAGAGAGAGAGAGAGAGAGAGAGAGAGAGAGAGAGAGAGAGAGAGAGAGAGGGAGGAGAAACACTTTGTTTGTGTGTTAGTGAGATAGGCTATTTGCTACTCTTAGCGACAGCTTTGTGAAATCTATAACTACATTTATTGGAGTGCTCAACTGGGTGCCTAGATGATCACCCTTAAACCACTAATTCATATATTTAAAGTCATATATTAACAACCATAAAATATTATTTAATTTTATATTACTACTTAAACATGCATAATAATACTATAATGTATGAGGGATTATTTTGTAAAAAAAGTGCCATCATTAAATTAAAATACTACTAAAACCATTTCTGATAGTACAAAAAATGAGTTACATAAACCAAGAGCATTGTTGTCACAACAGCTGAAATGATATACAAGGACACAAAATGTTTTAAATGTTTACTTTTTCAAGGCAAACATGTTTAATTTTTTTACATGTTTACCTCATGGAATTTTAGCAAGCAAAAACAAAGAGAGCACTTTTAGCCCCAAGGTCTTACATGTTTCTCTTTAAATAAAATAATTAATTTTAACAATTTTATCTCATTAGCAAGATTCACAAACAGCTTTTTTTAACTGGCATCAAGATTCATTACATCATTGACATGTAACGACACGTAAGTTGTAACATTAATGAAAATTAATAAATAATTATACTTTCCTTTAGTATAGATATTGTTACTTATCAGAAATTAAGTGTTATATTTGAAACAAATTAGCATATGTTTAATCTAAAATTAATGTTGCTTCTAGTAAACATATTTTTTGTTTATTCTTTTACCTCCAATGAACTGTACATGTATAGGCATGTGGGTGGGCCAATTACCTTGTACATGTATGGTCTAGTGGGTGGGCGAGTACCACTGTACGTGTATGGGCAGGTGGATGGGTCAATACCTTTGTAATAATATTACAAAAAGTCCCAAATCCTAGTACTGAGCATAGAACCCCAAGCGTTTCAGATCACGGCAATCATAGTCAGTGCACACCCTCTCTACGCACTTCCGATTTTCTAGGCAAATGCAGTTTCTCCTAGACGGTTGGTAGTTAATTTGCCTGTAGGTGAAGCTAGAACCTTCCGAAATGGCACCAAGAAGGACCTAAATCCCCCTTCCAGAACCATCTTGAGAACTCCAGAACCTTCTAGACTCGCAACGGTGCCTATATAAAGACACCCCTCATTCAACGAGTCAGACAGTCTGTGGCAGTGCGAATATTTGGTCTTTGGCCAGAAGTAGAAGTGACAATGTTAAATGGTGATGGTTCATGGACAGTGACAGATATTGTGTGAACACTTACGAGTGTGATAAATGGTATTAATTATTATAAATAACAGTGGTTTAATTTCAAGCTTTAAAATATTGTCTGTCTATTAACTTGAATTTATGAAAAATTTGTGTGTAGTTTAGTTAGTTAGTGTGTGTAAATAAACGTAACAATTAGTAAGCCACAGAGTGGAATCGCCTTATAATTTCTGACCCTGTGGACCTTAATTACTTAATTAATTAAACTGTTTTTATCTGTATGATATGATTGATTTATGATATGCACAACTGTATCATTATATAGCTTAGCCAATAATTAGTTGTAATTTGATGTTGTCTATTGCTCATGTTTGTTGCTAAATGGTAATAAAATTGTATTTATTATTTTATTTACTTATTATAACAATTCTTGTATATATTCATTATACAATTTTGCTAATTTATAGACTTAGCTGTTTGTAACTTTATTGTTCAAATAACCTTATTTGTGATTAATGACTTTTAATACTTTCATACTCTCCCCTCCCTGTATTTATCTTATATTTCACCTAAAATCAAGCCATATGCATAAGGTTACAAATACTATACTTCATTGTTGTTGGCTTGTCTAAAAATTGTGACCATAATTTATCTACAACAATTTTATTTACAAAAGTTCCCACAAAAGTTTTAACTGAGAGTGGGTTTTAAGTTCAGAGAACCATAAAAAATAAAGTTGTAAAAAGATTCTTAAATTTACACCATCTTGCATATTTTAAATGAAAATATTGCTAGTAAATTTTTAATCATATTTTGTTTTATTATGAAAATGTGTTTGGGTAGTTATGATTTAATGTTATACAGTATAATACAAATTTACTGTTTATTGTTAAATTAGCTACTCACATTTTCACTGTAAGTTAATAAATGGACACGTTTTAGTGTTGTTATTAAAAGTAATGGTTGAAGTGCAATGGGTTTCAATGCGAAAATGAAATGGAGACTAACCATAATGGACAGAGATTATGTAAATGTAAGTTAATTACTGTAGAAAACATTAGTGAACCTGTGTCCCATTACCCCCAGGGTTTAATATTATAAATAATTATACTTAATTGTTTGTTGATGTTCAAAAGAGTGTAATTGTGCTAAAATGTGTATTTTATTATTTTTTTTAGATTTTTGTTATGTTTTTTACTTAGAGCTTTTATTTAATCTATCTTCTATGTAATTACTTATTTTTAAATAAAAGTATGTATTTTTAAGAAATAATGTTAATTAATATACCAGTTACGTGTATGGGTGGGTGGGCCATTAACAATGTATGTATATGGGAGGGCTGGTGGGTTATTACCACTAAAGTTGTATGAGTGAGTGGGTGGGCCATTATTACCACTGTACATATAAGGTTGGGTAAATGGATCATTACCACTGTATGTGTATGGGTGGGTGGTGAGTCACTACTACTGTACTTGTATGGGTGAGTGGGTAGGTCATTACCACTGTAACTGTAAAGACAAGCGGGTAAGCCATGAACATTTTATGTGTATAAGAAGGCTGATTGGTCATTACCACTGCACTTGTGAAGGTGGGTGGGTGAGCCATTACCATTGTATTTGTATGGGTGGGTGGGTCACTACTACTGTACATGTACATACCACTGGGTTATTATTATGGTATTTTGGTTTTTAAATGCCTATCTTTGCGGTTAAGTTACTGTTCATTTAGTTTTTTTTAATAAAGATCATATCACTTAATTAATATTAAATTATAACATAAAATAAAAAAGACCCTTTTTTATGGACAATCCTTCTACTTCATCAACTCTGTATCTAAACAAATAATGCTCTACACCTTAATTTTATGTAATATGTTTAACCCTAAAAAGTTCTCATTATTTTGATCATCACTAGTTTAAACAGCTAAGATCTTATCTTCTGGAAAGGGTATAATGCTGGTTCAGCAATAACATAGAACTCTGCTGCCCCAGCTGTTTGATCAGCATGTTCAACAGTTATAATCACAGTTGCATTGCTGTGAGGATACTCACACACAAATATCTTACAGTTTACTTATGTGATGTGATGATCTTGGCGATATAGATGGGAACGAATTTCCATTGTGTTGTTAAAATATGATTTATACAAATTTATAATGTATAAACTTAAAACATATAATCAAAACAAAAAAAGGAACACAAGATATTTAAATAAACTTCTTACAAACTTATTATATTGACTATTTGTATTAAATAACTCGGAAAATGTATGGTACGACATAACATTTTGTTTGCAAACACCAATTTCATAAATTGAGCAAGAGATTTGTTTACAAAAAATTAAACCTCATAAGATTGACAATGCTTTTGTGTAACTTGATAAGCATTAGCTAAAACTCTCTAGCATTGTAATGGCGTAATTTACCTATCATTCATATAAAAAAAAACTAGTTTTAAGTCAAAAATAACAGCAATAGTCTTTAATTTCATTATTGATTGTGATGATTTGTTTTGTTTTAAATATGTTTCTAATTGCTTCTGCTTAATGCCTATGTTTTAATCACAAACCTATCAAAATATATCTTAAAAATGTAAATATAATATTTAAATCATGAAAATTGTATATTTTAAGGAAGCAGAGAATTTTAAATTGAAATATTTGTTTTATATAAGCAAGTTCTCTCATATTTTTATATTATAAGTTTTTTGTAAAAATGTTATTTGTTGTTAACTTCATTGCACAGTGCTTCATTATTTGTGTTACATGTTTTGTTGTAAAATATTACTTGTTTGGTTCACATTAACGTAATAATACAACAGGTACAAAATTAACAACGAATACAAGTGTCAGATTGTTTTCGCAGTGCCACTGGCTATAAATAAATTAACAAAATATTTCATAATGTTATGTAAATAACCAAAAACTACTTCATAACTTTTTTACTTTAAGCACCTAGAGTTTTAATTAAATATTTTTATCTATTTGAGTTGAAATTATTATACTTTTATGTTGTTTACCATCCTAAACGAAACACCAAGTAATTACTACATAAAAACCACACCAGTATCTCTTTAGTTAATGCACCACAAACATAAAGTTTTCACAACCATCCATTCTACCTATCCTTGCCAACAACAGTTCTATTTATTTATATAATTGTCATCATCATCATCATCATCATCATTATTTATCCACTTCAGTTGCCCGGGTGTGATGAAAAGCCTCTCCATCAGTTTCTATCATTATATAATGTGTTGTTTTCAACTTCTTACCAATTACGGCCTCTTTTTGTTACTGCTTTCTGCACATCCTCCATCCACCTCCTTCTTTACCTATCTCTTGGTCTTTTTCCTTCTACTTGTATACCAAAATACTTTCTACCCATTCTTGTCTCCTCCATTCTCTTCATGTGTCTAAAACCATTTCAAATTCATTTTTCTTATATGATGGATTACAGATCTCTACAACCCAGCTTCTCTTCTATTCAGTTCATTTCTTTTTCTGTCTTTACTTGTCTTTTTTATGACATCCTGTATATAGTATGATTACGTTAGTAAAAACTGCAAAATTTTAGACTAACATGAGGTTGTCAAATTAAGTAAAGTGGAGTAACCATAAATTGGTGGATTCAAACAATATGGAGAGTTAAATAACCAATCTGACTTTTTGGATGTCACTTAGCACTTTGGATATAGATTATTCCTTTACTTCATATTAATATTTGCATTTTCAATATATATATTACATAATTACATGTCCTTTTTAGCTATTTATATGTTGTATTAAACTATCATTGCCTATTGACACTTTCACTGTAAGTGGCTCAGTACTGGGCCAAGGCACGACGTGCGCCTGTTGCACGTGGCCCAGTACTGTGCCAACCACGCTATCCACTATACAGCAAAATATGATCAGTGTGAGCTGAGGATCGATCCAGGACAGAAAGTTATGTTGTTTTTGTGTTGTTTAGGTGCCTCTAATGTTACATTTAGTGTGATTCCAATATCTGATATCTGTAAAGTTGTGTTAGTTATATTAGGTGTTTGTGTTAGTGACATCATATAGTTTTTCAGCATGTAGGGCTTGTGTTATCGATATTGCTCCCGCAGTGAACGTATTAAACTTCTACATTTTCTAGTACGTACTATTAAACTAAATTATTACAGCCAATTCAAAGAATTAAAAGATGTGTGTCCTCCTCCTCTACGATAGTAAAAAGTTGCAAAACAGTTAGTTGTTGATTACATCCCCCCCTCCCATGCTGGATACTGTTTATTTAAGGTTGTCCTTCCACTACTACGCCACAGACTAGTGTTCCTATAAAGTTGATCCTATAAAAGCACCAGCCACAGCTGGATTCAAACTCCATTCCTTGACATTAGCCATCGTACAATGCCTTAGACCGCTCTTGTGTTTTAACACCGACGTTATAATGCCTTTTTTCACTCTCCTAGCTCTACTGAAGCTTCAACTCCAATTGTTTATAACTGTTGTCACTTTTCAAGAACTGCTGATAGTTTGATAATTCAACTCTAAATCTAAGTTAACACACATAATATAGTTTCATTCTTATTCCAAATATAAACTAATAAATTAAATACTAAATACTGTGTTTTTTTAGGTCCATATTTATTGTTCCAGAGCTGTGTAACAGGTAGAAAAAAGAAACAGATATTGCTTTCTTATGGCCACAGCAAATACCTAAGTGGCAATTATATATAGAATAACCTACAACTAATGTAGATATTTGTACATCTTAAGTAATAATTAGTATGTTTATCCTTTAAATTTGGGGGAAAATGGAGGGAGTGACAACGTGATGACTCTACCACCACATGGCAAACTGAAGAAATAACTACTTGACAGACACTCAGCGTGAGATTTAATTCAACCTCTGGTTCTTTCTTCTCTGTGGTGGAACACAGATCCTCCTAGAATTGACTCGTAAGGTAATTTTTAGGGAATTTAAACAGATCTGTTCTACTTGAAATATTTCCTCTTTGCTAGATATGCCATAGTGTTTTTTGAACGACCTTAATTAACGACCTTAACTCTTTGACTAGCTTCCAGGTTAATTTCAGTGGGATTCTCACCAACTAGTGTTGCAGTTGTATTAGAAAAGCTTATAAAATTTTGTATTTATTAACATGTATATGCAACTAAAAGTTCAATCAATTTAAATTTGAATAAAAATCTTGCGTACTGCAATTATAACTTCTTATTTAAATAGGTGTAAAGATATACATTCTTACATATGAGACGCCGACACAACGTTGTGCGTATTTTAAGGCGAATATGAATGGTTTTATAAGTGTAGGATGAGTGTAGATGAGTGTAGTCTGGTTACTAACTGAGTTCAACTGTTCCTCAGAAAGGGCAATTTATTAATAGCCCAACAGCCAGGGCAACTAAGGGACCTACAGCTTTACGTGGAATCCGAACCACGTAGTGCTGGTCTGATTTTCAGCTAACTGACAAGCCTGATGCTCAGTTATCTCCCCCACACAACATCCGCACAATGATTACCACCCAACATGGACACCCCAGACTTCTCTAGTAGTGTCCACGCCGATAGCAACCACCAAGCGGACGCCATGTCGGTATTAAGAGGACCGAGCATCCAACCTATCGCCTACAATCTCCCAAACACTTTGTCCCCATGTAGCTGGGTTACAGCACTGCGCCACCAGTGCCGACTGTAAATCTAAAATTAATACTAACTAAATTTAGTTTCTTGACTGGCCACACCAGGTGTTCTATATCCACAATGGTAAGGTGATCATTATAGAATTACTAACTGGCAGCCCTTGCTTAGCTACAAGGTGGTTCTCTACGCTTGCTAACGCTTCCCTCCGTGGTTCTCTTTAAAACCGTCAAATCAATATAAAAGCTCAGCCTGCTACCGTTCTCCTAGATAACAAAGTTTAATATTCTAGAAAACCATTTAAGGGTGTTCGATTGAAAATTATTTTTGAAATTGTTTCAATAAAATTGTTAGTATCCATGTGAGTAATAAAAAAATTCTAACAAATTTCTTTATGGAGCTTAGGCTTCTCAAAGTGACTAATTGGCCTTTTTGGTGCATAACTCATAAACAAACTGTGTGATATATTTTATTAATATTTTGAGAATATAGTAGACAAAAGGTACTAAACGACCTATTGTATAGTAAATCTAAAAAAATATATATCTTTTTTTTAAGTGATACCAATTATTTTTCTATAAATTATAATTGTTTAAACTTTGAGTTGAAGTTTATACAATCATCTTTGGCTAAAAAATTAGATTAGTAATATATATAACATTCATTGCTAGAGTTTAATATAAATGAGGGAGTTATGTCCTTCTGTCGAATTTGCGGGTCAGGGCAGGCGGAGGCTATGAGAGGAGAGAGGGGAGGGGAATACATTGTTTGTTCGTTCGTTAGTGAGTCAGGATCTTTACTAATCTTAGTGGTAATTGCAAAAAAATCTAGAACTATATTCCTTAGACTGCTAAACTGGACGCCCAAACAAACACCCTTAAGTCTACTTTAGTAGGATGCAAAGAAGTGCAGTCATATCAGAGTTAAAAGAAATTACATTTCACAATGAAAACCAAATTATTAAAGCTTTTGCGTCATGTTTATGTTTTTTGTATCAGTTGTTTGAAATAAATAATAATTAAATAATGCCATTTTTAATAGAAAATGGGGCTGTTTCTACCCCCTTGGGAATGGAACTTCAATATATCCTTTTTTAGTGGATTTCTATGATACAAAAGCTAAGTTCTCTCCAAATTTCATCAAAATATGTTCAGTGATTCCGGAAGTTTTGTGATGAGTGAATACATCGTTTTTTTTATTATATACATTAAGATTGTTATTATTTCTCAGGCTCCGGACAAAATAAACAGCTGATTAACTAAACCATCCAATCTTCATAGTCTTTTGTAGAGGATACTAAGAGAAAATAGTATAATCTAGACTGAAGATTTTTATAATAATAAAACATTTTGGATGGGACAATGTACAAAAACCACTAGTGGAGGTGCTTATAATAAGTCGCACGGCTGAGCAATAACAACTAGGTCAACTGAACAACCAACAAACCAACCAGAAAACTCTCACAGATTTACATTGTGTGTTAAAATGTGTACATAGCCCATTATCATTATCACCCCTGGTTAAAACTGTTTAGATCTTATCTTTTTGAATCTGTGAAATGCTGATTCAACAATACCAATGACCACTGCTGCTCCAACAGTTTGGATAGCACAGCAATATTAGTTCAACATTATTGTAATGAAATTCACACAGAGATACTAATCTACATTAAGGGCCCTGCATTCACTCGCTTGTGCAAATAATCAAAAGCCAGGGCCTGCTAAAGTGAAATCCTTAATGTTCTCTGGACACTAACAGCATCTGTATACTGTATTTCAAAACATTAGTTTCCTTAGTAAATGTATTTATGCAATAAATATTAACAGTTATATTGATAAAATGAGCTACAGGTAAATATTACTATAAATATATTCAATATTTTTATTTCTGTAATATATGTTGAGTTCATTATTCATTATTCATCTCTAAGACGCCGATCGTAGAGATGTGGGCGAATATGAGGGGTGAATAAGTGTGATGAGTGTAGATGAACAAGTGTAGTCATTGATACTATCTGAGTTCGACTTAGCTCAGAAAGGACTATTTATTAATAGCCCAATAGCCAGGGCAACTATGGGACCTACAACTTTACGTGGAATCCGAACCACGTAGTGTTGGTCTGATTTTCAGCTAACTAACAGTTCTCTTCCCTACACAACATCCGAACATTGACTACCATTCAACACGGACACTCCAGACTTCTCTAGTAGTGTCTACGTTGATGACAACCATTGAGCGGACGCCATGTCGGTATTAACCGAGCATGGAACCTATCGCCTACAATCTCCCAAACACTTTGTCCCCAAGTAGCTGGGCTACAGCACTGCGCCACCAGTGCCGACTAATAAATATTATTATATCATTGTATTAAATATATAAGCATCAAACAGTAATCAATTATTTAAATATGCATTTTATTAATTCAAAATATTAATTGTTATTGAGTGGTAGAAATTTATTGGAGATTTCCAATTCTTCAAGTGTTTTAAGGAACAGACACATATCTTATTTTCTATGTAATTGAGCTTATTTAAATAAATAAGATACATATTACTGATTGAACAATTAGTCAGCGCACGGCCTGTGACAGCTGGACGTAGGTGAGGAGTGAAGAGGAGGATCTTATATGAAAACATTAGCCTACTCAAACAGTTGTCTTGAAGAAGTTTTAAATATCTATTATTACTATCAGCTGATTTATTATCGTATTAGTAGCAACACTGCCGCTCGCATAGATTAATTGTTCAATCATAGGTTAGGTTAAAAGGCACTAGGACAGGAATTAGTATATTGGACAGATATGACATCAGCAAACTTATACGTCCAGTGGTATTGACCCACAGGCCCACCCATACACGTACAGTGGTATTGACCCACCCACCCATTCACGTATTGTGGTATTGATCCACCCGCCCACCCATACACGCACAGTGCTATTAAATGTAGGTTGTAGGTACAAAATATATCCAAAATTCTGCTGAATTATAGAATTATGAATCATTTTTAATATAGTTAGACTAAAAGTAGTATTTACAAAATTTAACTAGTCTTATTTCTAGAGTTTAAACTGTTTTAGCAACATTAACCAATTTCTCTAGATCATTGATTTTATACACAAATAGATTTCCCATCCAATGTTAAGTTTTGAGTCTCAAAATATCAGCTGTTTTTGTGGTCCATTGTGGAGCACTAGTGTAGCTCCATGTAAATGTAATGCAGTTTAAAACAGCTGTGGTTGCGGGCCACACTAACTAACAAAATTACTGCCACAAATATTCCTATTAGATGGTTTATCTATTGTAGGTGTATATAATCAAGGTCTAGATGTATAAAGTCTACCACAAACTGCCAGTAACAAATATAAATTTTATTCATGCAGTTTTATAAACTGGGATCTAAGTCTGTATATTTTTGTAATACACAGATGTGATAAATTGTGAACTCCTTGTTTACTAATTAAGGTCGATTGTTCCTCAGAAAGAGGTATTTATTAATGGCCCAATTTCCAGGGGAACTAAGGGACCTACAGCTTTATGTGGAATCCGAATCACGTAGTGTTGGTATGATTGTCAGCTAACTGACAAGCCTGACACTCAGTTCTCTTTCCTAAACAACATCTGAACTTTGACTACCAACCAACATGGACACTCCAGACTTCTCTAGTAGCGTCCACGTTGATGGGAACCGTTAAGCGGACACTTAAATGGAGTAATAGAGTTCCTCTCATTTTAAATAGAAGTCTGTTATGCAATTCAAAGCAGTTCATGGGACGTGACTATGTTTTGTTCTGGTATTAATATGTTTCTATGGTAAGTTTACAGATTTTCATAATATAATCAGCTCTTTTCTTATCTAAAAAATAAAGCTCAAGTTGTAAATACTACTTTTTTATTTGCTTTCTTATATTAATAATTAAATTATTAAAGTGAAAAATAATAATAACTAATTTTAAAATGTCTGAGCAGTAAAACTATATTGATGATGAATAGTTATTTTCTACAGTTTAAATTAACCATAGTAATGTTGCTTATAATAAATATATATTGATCAATTATCATTAGTATTCCAAGTATGATCTGAAGTTGTGTGTGAATCTAATAGAAATCAACGTCTATTGAAGTTCAAAACTAAACTTTATCTACATTTGGAGAACACTTAGAGATATAAATGTAACAAATATTAAACAACTATATTTTCCTATTTCTTAGATATTTTTAAATTGTAGATTACAACACTACTGCCACTCTCTTCAAATATTTACATATTCTTATCTAATACTCAACAATTATCACTCGTAAATTAGTAGCATTCTAAACTCTATATAAAAAACTATAGATTTTTAAAGCCATTATACAAATTAAATAGGTCTTAAGAAAAATTCTGTTAGTGGTCAGATACATTGTTAGATAAACAAAATTGTAACAATGTGAAGGATCACTTATAAAAATAATGTTTCTTTTAAACAGTTATTTCCTACAGCCAAGACTGACGTGCTTAACAGTATGAAGTCAGTTCACAGTCCAAGTATATAACCTTAAATAGATAAACTTCAGAAAAGCCTTAATCCATTAAAGTTTATAAACTATTCTTAGGGTTTGGATAATCAGAGCCTTTTAAATATCGGTTAGTCCATTCATCGAAGAGTTTTGAAAACTCTGGAGACAGAACTTTCTTCCAAGATCCAACTTGGCCTTCTCGAATGAACTCAGTTCCCTGGCCTATATTCATCTCTTTGAGACAATCCTCAAAATTGACAGCTTTGTTGTTCTTCATTTTTGCGAAGCTTAAGTGGTCGAGAAGGGCTGCTTCTTGGTCTTTGGTGTAGAATACGCCCAGAAAATCTGCCACTCCTTTCATAACTGTCGCAAGATCCTGTGGACTCTTATAACAATGTAATAACTTCAATGGCAAGATTTTAGGTCTAAAAGAATTACTCAAGCATCCATAATAAGAATTATTATTTGTGGTTAGGTTATAACCTTCAGACCACTAGGCAAAGAATTTTAAAAAATTTTGAAAATTAAATTAATTTCATAAACCAAACTAAGAAAGGTTACAGTTCCAAAACCATATTTTACTTTTCATTCAAAGTACTACCAGTTTTGGGGACCAAATATATATATATAACTTAATCCCTTATAGTATAAAAATTAGTAATTATGAAATCTGAATTTATTGTAACTTAAAAAACTGGCTTTAGAATTTATCAAATGTTGATTTTCTTACAAATGTATATGACTAAATATTTTTTTCCTCTCCTGTTGTTGTTAAAATGATTTTATCCATGTATGTTTTTTTGTATCTCTATTGTTTTTTCATGTGTATGTATTATTTCCACATGTGTTCACATTTGTTTACATAAATGAAAAGAGATGAGAGTCTTAAATTGAATCAAATATTTGACTACAGGATAAGTTTTATGAAGAAAAGAAATGTTTATGTAATTATATTTTAGTTACTAAATGGAAGTATATTGATTTTTTTCAATCCAAATTTAAATTCTATGTTTCTCTCTGAGTGTACAAATTATGATTTTTTTAATTTTACATGGAACCTCATATGTGAATGATATATAGTTTCTATAAGAGAGAAATAGCTGTGATAAAGAAATCTCATGAAGAACAAGAAGCAAAAATCAGAAAAGGAGAGATACACGGATGTGCTCTATCTCCTCCTATTTTCAACTTTTACATACAGGAAGCAATAGACCAACTTCATGAAATAATTAAGGTGGGAATTAAAATTAGTGGATAAAGGATAGATATGCTGCATTACACTGATAATATTGTTATGATCACAGATACAAAAGGTGGTCTAGAAAAATTGCTCAGCACAATGGAAAAAACGTTATGCAATCAGTATGGTATGAGATCAAACAAAAGAAAGACTTAAATAATGGTATGTAGAGCTGAGGAAGAACATGGACATCTAAGATTAGAATTTGAAGGGAGGAGTTAGAAGAGGTGAAGGAATTTACCTATTTAGGAAGCAAAATCACAAGGGATGGTAGAAAAAAATTATGAGTAGAATATAGCAGGCTAAAATTCTTTCACTCTAAGAAAAAAATCTACTCACCAACAAGAATATTAGTCTGGAAGTGAGAAAGCAAATCATGAAGGCGTTTGTTTGGAGTGTAGCCCTGTATGGTTGGGAAGCGTGGACTATGGTTACATAGGAAAGACAATGTTTGGAGGCACTAGAGATGTGGTGCTATAGACGGATGCTGAAGATCAGCTGGAGGGATAAAGTTAACAATGAAGAGGTGCTAAGAAGAGAAAAGAAACTAGATCTCTATGGAGGCACAACAAGAAGAGACAAACAGGTAGGATCCTTTAGAGATACAACAACATTATTGGAACAATAGTAGAAGGAGCTGATGAGGGAAGGAATCGCCGGGGACGACCGAGGATGGCGTACATGTAGCAGATTATGAGTGAGGTAGGTTGTGCTACTTATACGGAAATGAAGAGGAAGGAAGACAGAACAGATGAATGGCGAGCCGCTACAAACCAACCCAAGGGTTGAGCTCTAAATAGAAAGAGAGATGGAAACTCTACACAGGCTTTGTTTTTAGAGGCCCCAACATTTTACTTAAACAAATATTATTGTATTGAAAAACCATGTTGAAGTAAATAATTTTTTTAGGAAATATATATTAATGTTTTAAAATTAATAGAAACTCGAGCCTTTTGGGACTCTGGGATTAACACAGGTAAGAATAATTGTCACAACTCGTTAACTCCCCACAAATCCCCCCCAACACGGAACATATCTGACTTACGTCCCAACCTATGATCGTATGTGAGCCTACGCTGCATTTACTAACTATAGTGATTAACTTATTATAATTTATATAGCATACATAATTAAAATTTTAAAATACGTTCCTAATATAAACCCCTTGTTAAAATTAGGCTACATCAAATAGAAATAAGAAACAGAGGTCGCTTTTATTTGACCGCAGCGAACGCCTCAATGGCGTTCGCTGCGGTATTATTATTACATAATATTACATAATAATATTACAACTAATGTACATCTTTATACATCTGCAGTAATAATTACTACATTTATCCCTGGGGATTTGCATGGGAAACTGGAGAAGTAACTGCTCCATTAAACAATAGATATTTTATTTCATTAATTAATAATCTATTAATGTTAGGAAAATCTATTAATAAAAACCCCTGAGACAGATGTTTTCTTACTGTTTTGGTTTTTTTTTTTTTTTTTTTTATTTAACATAAATATTTAATTAAACCAAAGCCGTTAGAACAAATCAAGCTTGTACTCTAAAGCATGTTAAAATTTGTTCAAAAACTAAACGTGTGTGTCAGCTACTCACTAATGGCGCTGCCTGGTAGCCAAGCGGGGAAGAAGAGTCAACTGCCACGATATTTAAATCACACAATAGTTTTGGGAGGGACGAACAGACAAAAACCTGTCTTCTGATAGTCGACGTAGTTGCAAGTACTTACGAAATCAACACCAGATATAGGGTCAGAGACTCAAGTGCAACAAAAGTATTCACTAGAGAAGACTGTAAATGGTGTAACAATGATGAAAATAATCATTACGAAGAAGAGTATGGGCAGAGACAGATTTTTCAAAATTTTAAACTTTGCAATCATATCTTTGGCCATTAATGCATTTACAAAGTGGTTGGTTATACTAAATGGATAGACTCCCTCTTCACCACATATCCAAGAACAGTTGGCTCTTGGAACTGAGTCAGTCTCTCTCCTCGCCATTTGCACAAAATGTTTCTTATATATGTCAGTGCTCTTGTGTTCTCAGGTAAGTTTGGAATTGCCCTATATCTCCTATTATATTAAAATAATAGAATTTGTTTACTTTTGGCTTGTACTATAAAGTGAAAAATTCAAAACTGACATAATTTGTTAACTTTTCAACTTTTCTATTTATGCCGTCTTAAATTTTATTACCAAGAAAAAGTTATATGGTACTAAATACAACATAAATAACACATATGTAAATAACTTAGATTAGTCAGCCTTCATCCATATACGATTTTAGGATCTAAATTCACTATTTAGAAGTTAGTTTGGAATGAACAGAAAATGGATGCTAAAATAGTGTACAAAGCTTCAAAAGGAGACTAAGACTGCTTCAAAAACCATTATCAAGAAGATTTCTAATAATGATATGTAACAGGTATATTATATCGTTAATAAATAAGAAACGAGTTTTACCTTTTTCATGTCTTCAAATGTTATGAAATGAATATTTTCTCTGTTTCGAAGATTCCAAAATGCCAGCACATGATCCCAAAAAGGGCTGTATAAAACTATAAAGAAGGAAGAATATATAAGATTTAAATATTTCATAAATTTACATTGTGTAAATAAAATATGTTATAGGTTTACACTCATTTCAATACCTTCGAATGAATGGTTTCTGTTAAAACTGCAATGTATCATTACAATTTGTGTATTAAAATATTTCTTTGAACATAACAACTTTTCGACAAATGACAGTAATCTTTGTTAAAATTATTATTAATGTTATCTTCACTTAAAATAAGAATTAAACATACTATATATATAAAATACTAAATTAATATAAAATAAAAATATAGAACAAAAATAAAATACTAGAAAAATAGTTGAAAGTATTTTTCTAGTACCAAATATTATCAAAATTTGATCAAAAATCAGGCTACATGGTCTGATGTCAGGACTTTGAAGCTGAGTTAGAGATAGCGCAAGTTTGAATCCTGGCCTTGACTGTTCGTTTTTATCAGTAATATTCACCTAGCACTATACTGGTTATCCCCCTTACTCTGTCTGGTAAGTTCCCTGCACAGATCAATAGACTATGGGGAACACATAGAGTAAGTTAAATAGGAGATCAACTTGTCCTTTAAATTATAGGTGACTACTCTGTCGGACAGTGGAGTAGTCAAATATCGGAAGGAGTGCTGCTTTATATTATAGGTAACTACTCTGTCGACAGTGGAGTAGACAAATATCGGAAGGAATGCTGCTTTATATTATAGGTAACTACTCTGTCGACAGTGGAGTAGTCAAATATCGGAAGGAGTGCTGCTTTATATTATAGGTAACTACTCTGTCGACAGTGGAGTAGACAAATATCGGAAGGAGTGCTGCTTTAAACTATAGGTAACTACTCTGTCGACAGTGGAGTAGTCAAATATCGGAAGGAGTGCTGCTTTATATTATAGGTAACTACTCTGTCGACAGTGGAGTAGTCAAATATCGGAAGGAGTGCTGCTTTATATTCAAGAGTGTTTGAAAGGTTCAGGATGCTTTCATCCCCGTAATACTAGATGCAGGATTCAAAAATATATCTACTCTGTCTAAGCCTGGTTTGTAAAAAACTGAAAAATCAATGCTACTTCATGTATATGTTAACATTAAGTGGGTTTTATCTAAATAAAAACATGTACCCAACAAAAAAAACCTTTGCTCAGTAAAAGGATTTATTTATTAGAACAAAATTAAAATAATATCAGATATCATTTTTCAAATAGATGTTTGAAGTTTCATTTTATACATTAGAAATAAATGTTTGTGTTTTAGCTTTATTGAAATAAAAACTAACACAAAATTTCAAAAGATTGATTGAGGAGATAATGTAAGCTGTCTTTTAGTTTAACCCTTCATAGAGAGAATTATTTTTATATATCCTATTTTTATTTTATAATATTAATTTCAATGTTATTTGCATGTTTTTTATCCAGTTATTTTACTTTGTATTTATATCTCTTGAGTTATCTACAAGGCTGAAAAAATAAAATAAAATACTCAGATTAAAAAAAAATAAAGCAAGAAAAATGTGAACTCCTCCTCTTATTATCAGTAAAAACCAGCAAAACACATGTTGTTCTATGCAACTATAATAGAAGCATAATATAAAGATCCTGTTTACTTCCATTCCCTCCCCTCTATGCCCGACTCCATTTATTTAAGGTGGGCCTTACACCACTATGATACAGTACCTCTATTAAGTTGTACAGAAAAAAGTAACAGGCACAGCTGAATTCGAAGTACGCTTTAGACTTCTCGTCCAATTCAACACTGAAGGTGTCTCGGGACTTTTGCATTGGTAAGCCGTGATATAGTATTACGCCAAACAGGTCTGAAGAGTCATAATCATAAATAATCCACTTATTTAAGCAAAGTTAATATGGCAATAAATTAAAAAGTAAAATCACCTTTATCCTCAACAAATGCTTGCAGAAATAAGTCTTGGGAGCCCTTGTAGTTATTCCATATCCTAAAATGGTGGAAGTAGGAGATGGAGGCATCATAGGGATTTCTCGACACATATATGATCTGAAAAAGCACATACATTTCTTATGTTACTAATGTTTAAATACACAACAAAATAAAAGTACAGACACATATAATGTATATATAACGGTGGAATAATTCGGGCATTTCATCCAACCACCCAACCTTATATAACTGAATAATTGGGCAACAGTAACAAAGAAGTGTGGGTTTGGATAGTACAAGAGCGTAAGGTAATGAAGGTCGAGAGAACAGAAGGTTAAGAAAAGATATCCAAATTCAAGGGAATGTCCTGGAAAAGGTAGATGAATGTTGCTATCTATGGAGTAAAATAACAAACAAGATCACAATAAGGAAGTGATAGGGATAAAATATAGAGGACTGGACAGTTTTTTAATCTGGTAAATAAAATATTATGGAATTGGAATATTGGAAAGGAAATGAAGACATACAAGATGTATTATCAACCAATCTTATTACATGGAGCAGAGACGTGGACATGGTTATGTAATCCAAATAACTGCAGTACAATTACCTAGAGGTAATTTAAGCAGATTACAGGCCAAAAATGATATTTTGAAAAGAAATCGAGAAGATTAACAAAAGAGATAGAATTAGGAATGAAATAAATAAAGAAAGGTTGAAAGTGATACTGCTACAAAGGACAATAGGTAGAAGAAGGATAGAGTGGATGTGGCATGTGAAGAGGGTGGGAAATATTAGATTGCTAAGGTTAGCCCTGGAGAAAGAGAAAAGAGGAAGAATAACATGAAGAAGACTGAGGTGAAGGTGGGAGGATCAAGTGTACAAGGATGTAAAGAGAAGAAGAATGCAGAAGAGAAGAAAGTGGAGGAAGAGAAAATCCGGAGAGAGTAAAAATGGAGGATGCTATGAAGGACAACCCGTGAAAAGGAGAACTTCAATGGCTGATGATGAGATACAAAAATAATTATTTAATTTTTTTTTACTATTGAATATCTTGCATGCATTGAAAAGATACTTGTCCCTGAAAGGATTTTGCTTTTGCTGATGATAAACTCCAATCTCTGTGTGACAGCTTCCTTCTCATGTGTGTTCAAGACACCAATCATTTTCTCAGTATCTCATCTTATATTCCCTGATCGCTCCATCTTAATGTGCTTGTTCCCTTTATACCATCATATTCTATGCCTCTAAAAACACAGCCTGTTGTTACTTTTCGACATACTTAAATCCTATGACTAATCTTTCTTAAGGCAGACTTTAAATTTCTAAGAAAATGGTTCCTTCTTACCTTGGGATTCTTTGTCCACAACTGTTTAGGCAGAAGGTCTGGCGGCAAGTGAGTCTTTATAATTCTTGGGGATTCCATTGTCTCAATGTTGTAAATAGTATCAGGGTATAAATTACCCTCTTCCCCTAATGCTTTATACCTACAAACATATTTAGTGAAAGTCAGCATAACATATGTACTCTGAAAGTATTATCAATAATTGTTGTTTTAATAACTTTAGGCTTTAATGATCCATAGACTATAGATCATATATGTATATCTTTTTTTAAGTGATTTCTTCAATAACATCGCTTTAAAAGTTTTTTTTTTTTTATTAATTTGTTCGAACCTATCTCAATTTCAACAAATATAATTTTCATATTGAATTGTTAATCAGTTTTGATATCAAAACAAAGTTATGTGAAAACCTGTAAATGCTAAGAAATTACTACATGAGTTAATGCAACTTGAGTACCTAATTTATCTGTAAAAATTAAACATCATAATATTTTTATCCATTTATAGTTTTGTGGTCTTTGATTATCAGAGTAATTTAGTTTAATTAATTTACAAACTGACTGAATATTGCTATTTCAACACACTTAATCTAATAGTTTATTTTATTTATCACAAAAGTCTGTCACTAAACCAAATAAAATAACAATCAGTTGGTGTGTTTTTTGCTTACAGGCTTAGTACATAGTTTGATCATAGAAATATATTACAGCAACAAGTTTCATGAAGAGGGAATTGCATTCACAACTAAGAACATGAATCCATGCTTACATAACATATTCTCTTTCAATCATTTGCATTAACGCCAGGATGAACACTGAGTTTGACCATCTTCTCTTATTTTAACATAGTTGCTCCAAAACTCAAATTATTTGTTTTGAAACCATTCAAAATAGGGAACATATTGAGTTTCAGATTAATTTTGAAGGAGAAACTGTGAATCAGCCAAATTTAACAAGTAAAAGTCACTGATGTAAAAACTAAAATTATTGTATACAGTACCACGCTTTATTTTAATCTCTCAAGCAACATAGTATAGAATTTTGATGTAACCACTGTAATGCTCAATCAATTTTTAAGATACACAAAAAATCTTAAAGATACATAGACGCTCTTTTAGAGAAATATTTAAAGAAATTAAATCATTAATATTGCCATGAATATCTATTTTTCGATGTCTGTCATTGATAAAAATAAATGAGAATTTCTTTATAAATCAAACACAATTATTTAACAAGCCATCAAGATAATTTCTAACTGCCCATTCATATATTTGCTTAATTTACAAAACTATCACAGTATACAGAAAAACATGTTATGTAAAAACTACCCAATACTTTCAAATCTATTTAAAAAATTGAAATTTTTAAATGAGAACTAAATTACTCATAGGCAAGGCTTAATATAGTATAATGATTTCTTATGTGATGTATTTTGTTAGTTTTAGGCAAGTGTTTGTATATTTTTACTAGATTAGTGTTTTACTTGTAAATATGTTACAGATTTCACCTGTTTCTTCAGTTTTTCTGGTTTATGTAAAAGTTATCTGGAAACAAAGTTTGACTTCTTTAACCCCATATCCCAATGATCTGATCTCAAATCCGCTTCACTTATGTCATCATTTATCAATCTTTTCTTCAGTCCTCGCCTCACCATTTTCCTCTCAATATTAGTTCTACTTTTTTATTGTATTATTTAAGCCATCTAAAGTTTTACTTTATTTGAGAGTTATTGATATTTTATTGTTTTTTATCTAAGATGAAGTTAACTTCAGAAAAGGCTATTTGTTAATAGCCAATAAATATTAGCCCTTTCAATATTAGTTCTGAGAGATGAGCTAACCTTTAGAAAATGCCATTTATCAAAAGCCCAACAGAGAGTTTAATTAAGGGACCTACAACTTATTATGCAATCAGAACAAAAAAATCAGACATATTTTTTGGTTAATTTATAAGCCTGGTTCTCAGTTTTCTCCCAGGTTAACATCCCAACCCTGTCTATTGCCCTAAAGAAACCCCCAAGACTACTTGAAGAGTTTTGACAATGAATTTTGAGGAGACATGTCAGTATTAAAAGGAATATAATACAATAACCTGCGGGTATATTTGCATTTTCACTGATGGAAACAAAGTCAAGCTTAAATAATTTTTAGTGACATTGATTCAATATGTTTAATTAAAATAATAAAATGAATTCTTGATTCTAAGATAATTGTCATTTTGCACAATATATGTATTGATATACATCCTTGGGAAAGTACAGCATTACTATGAACTCTTGAAGACATCTTAATGATTCCTATAATAGACCAACTTACTCTAGAAATGGAACTCTCAGGTACAAATAATTAGAGTTAGCTTTTTCAAAGTCAATGTTGTTCTTCAACAGCCAAACCATCTCCTGGGTCCAAGTGCTTCCTGTAAATGGTTAAATATAGTTTCAGATTAAATCAGGTAATCGTCTTTACAGATAAATACAACTATTTTGCTCCAAACTTAAAAGGAAAAAATGTATTATGTATTCAGATAATAAGTCCTATTTGATAGTATCTATAGCGTATGGCTTTTTGTCAGCTACCATTTTTAAATTTAAAATTATATTAAATCTGTGTTAAATACTTGGAAAAACTCCAAAAGTCACTAGATATTAATACAAATAAAAATGTAAAGTGATCTCTTGTCACAGAGCTAAATCCAATCCATCAAGCCATATAAGACCTGCCTCACTGATTCTATTTATGCTAGCTAATCCCTCCGTGAAACAACGCAAGAGGCATTATGAAACCTGTGTAATCCATTGTTTGGGTGTGTAGACTCCTCACAATCACATGCCTAATTTACTGTCATTCCCTATTTGTATTTCCAGGAATTACATCTGCCCATTCCAGTTTGGAACCGATTCAACGATTTTTACTCGCTACGAGGTAAGTTCATCCCACCTACAGGTATGGACAGATCGTTAACAAGGAATGCATTAACCATAAGAGCTCTGATGGTGACATCTTTGTCTTGGCAACCCAATTGTCAGAAACTACAATAGTAAATGTTTATAAGCCTCCCAACATCCAGTGGCCTGACGATAGGATCTTGCCAAGTTTTGAACACCTTGTTCTCTATGTGGGGGACTTCAACAGTCACCATAGCCAATGGGGCTATAACACCAACTTTGAGAATCACAGAAAGCTTGCTGACTGGGCGTTGTGGTTACTCCCCATACTTAAACTTCTTCTCATGTGAAAGATCATCAAGTCCAGAACCAATTAGGAAAGTTCTTGATGCTTTTCCCCACTCTCAATACAAGCCAGTACTGGTTTTATTGGGAATCCAAATTCCCATAATTCAATTTTTTCCAAGGCCTAGATGGAATTTTAATAAAACACACTGGGAGGCTTTTACCACCAGGATTGATGATAGCATCAGGTCCATTCCTTCTACAATAAGAAATTACGATTGATTCACAAGTCTCGTTTTGTATACTACTAAAGCTTGCATACCGAGAGGATACAGAAAGGGGTATATACCAGGATGGAGTAAGGAATCAGATGACCTTTACAAAGAGTATAATGCCACCGAAAACTCCAACACAGCTAATCTGCAGCTGCACTCTCTAGACAGCGCCAAGAAATTAAAATGGGTTAAGACTGTCGAATATATAAGCTTTACCCACAGCTGTAAAAAAGTGTGGTCTCTTTTAAGGAAACTTTCTACTGGTAAATCTCCAAATCAAATAGAAGTGCTCCACCTGAATGCCTCTAATATAGCTAAACAGATAGTCAGCTTATAGATGACAGCCCGCTTCCTTCAGTCAAACAAGAGCCAACTGGCACCCTTGGAAGTCTCCAAAAATTTCACGGAGGAAGAGATAGATAGGGCGATTTTCACTATACCAGCTGGGAAAGTAGCCGATCTTAACGGTATCTTTCCAGAATTGCTGATGCATGCTGGTAACAAAGTGAAACAATGACTTCACACTGTTATTTAACATTTAACATTTATACTGCTGACATCCAAATCACCAAGTCTAGAATATTTATATATGCAAACGGTATTGCTTTAGCTTATCAATACAAGGACTTCGCAGGTACTGAAGAAACATTCAAATGATCTTGCAATCCTTGAAGAATATTTTAGAACCTGGAAGCTGAATCCTAAACCATCATAAACCGAAGTTGCCTGCTTCCACAGAAGTAATTTGTTAGAGTAGTAGCATAAAAAAGATGAAACATTTATACAGTACCTGAAAATTATGATAACAAATAGCAAACATGAATAGAGTATAATAAAAAACAAGGAAAGAAATGTTTCTCATGATATTGTACTAAAATAACTATAATAATAACGAATAGGGATAGTAAATACCTTAACCTCTATTAAAAAGCTTCTAAAATAAGCCAGTAAGCGATTTGTTAACTAACTTAATCAGCCAAAAACTTTCTCTTCTGCAGAAAATTTAAAATTAAATTTACTGTATTTCTGATTCAGTTTACCAAAATAAAATGCAATGTTAACTTTTGGTTTATGAAGGACATATAAGTAGTAGTAGAAAATGTTTAGTAAGAATTTAAGACTGATTCCTATAACATCATTTCAGACTGTTGAAATAAAGCTAAAATATCCAAAAATCGTAAATAATAGTACAACAAATTTTGTAATTATTTAGAGATAAATAGACAGCTGCTTTTAGCAATAGGGCAGCCCATACCACACAAGGACATTTCTAATTTAAGACCAAGTATAACAGAACATTGCCTTAATCCAAAACAAAGTATACAGTGTAACAACAAACAACGATTTATTACAAGTGTGATAAAACATTTTATTTGCAATGTGAAGATTTCAAAGTGAACTCACCGCATTTGGGATAGGAGATTAACCAAATATCCTCTTCTCTGACTTCCAAGTCCAGGATGCGCTGTGCATAGTTGATATAGTTACTGTTCAAGACGATTCCTGGAGGGTTGACTATGCCCTGGCCTGCGGGCATCGCCCCCCGGCAAGCTATGTTAACTTGGAGTGTGACATCGTCCTCCAATGGCCGGTAGCTGACCATCCTAGATGTAAAAAGAACATCTAAAAATATTATCCAATTCCAAATCATAGATAAATTATAGTTAACACTAGTGGCATAGTGCTGTAACCCAGCCACGTGGGGACAAAGTGTTGAGGAGATTGTAGGCGATAGATTACGACACTCTTAATACGACACGGCGTTCACTCAATGGTTACAATCGACGTGGACACTACTAGAGAAATCTGGAGTGTTCATATTGGGTTGTAGTCAAGTTTCAGATGTTGTGTGAGAAAGATAACTAGTGTCAGGCTTGTCAGTAATCAGACCAACACTATGTAGTTCATATTCCATGTAAAGTTGTAGGTTCGTTAGTTTCCCTGGCTATTTAGCTATTAGTCAGTAGCTCATTCTAAGAAATAGTCAACCTAAGTTAATACCAAAGACTATACTTTTTTATCTACACTCATTCTCCGCTCATATTCGCCCATAACTCTATAGTCAGCATGTCACTAATTAATAGTAAATAATCACACACGTCAAACATTTCCTTATTTATTTCTACGTTAACCTATGCAGTTTTAAATGTTTATTGTGTTTTTAATTTTTTAATCATTTTAGTACTATTTCATACCTTTTGATTATGTACATCATATGGCCTTCATAGACCAGCTACCCAAATAAAAAAAGATTAAAAATTAGATATAAACAATATCTAAACCTTCTGTTTTTCATATTATATTTTTAAAAAATCATCAAATAAAAACTACTCATCAGAGATGCATGAATCTTTTATATAATGTAGATACATTAAGTGATAACAAATTTTTGATGTTTCAGAGATTTTTGCATGTGCACAAAAAAATGTTATCGTTTTAGCGATGTAATTTTCTCTCAACATGATGTAGTGTTACAAACATCAGACAAATCTAGTTTTCAATCAGTTGATGTCAATACATCAAATATATAATCATTTAGTATTCTATGTATGCTGCTGACTGATTGTATACTGATTTATCAATGATGAAGGCGTCATGAGCACCGGTCCATGACACCCCCACCTGTCCCCACTCCGCCCTGATAACATGACACAATGTTTAAGATTTATTGGTAGAGTGTGTACTATACAGATGTTAAACTAAAATCAGACTTTCAGGATTTGAAAAGTGTTTCATTATTAAGTCCAATAACAATTAGTGTTTCTATAAATATACGTTAATAACATAGCATGTAATTGTAAATATGTGTTCATATAGAATGATAAATACAGATAATTGTTTTAAAATGTGCATAGCCTACCATTTACCTAGTTTCCATGACAATTGTTACATGGAATGACACAGTGAGGGAAGTGTAGTTTTTTATTTCACTTTCACCACTCAGAGCTTCTCTTTCACACTAGTAGATTGCAATCTAAGCTGTCTATCTATACTAGTTGTTAGGTAATCTATGGGAGAGTAAAGTCGAAATTGAGTGATCAGCTGCCTTCAGTTTGTGTTAACAACAATGATGTGATCAACAATGATGTCATTTAGGAATACTCTGTGTGGGAAGAACGCAATCAATCAATAATATATGCAAAGTGTACGATTTAAATAATATAGGCAAATTATTTTATATGTATAGCTTTTCCTCAACAATGGGCCAATTATCATGAGATTTCCTTGAATAGGCATGAACTGGTTTATGCCTCAATTATACTTCATTTCTTGCATGTTCCGACTTGACATGAGAGCGCTTAGTGGCATTTCAGTGTAGCTCTGACACACGGTGGTGCCAAGAGTACTGCGTTCGACCAATGAAAACAGATCTGTATTCATAACAATAATAAGTTTATATTACAAATAATAGCTGTATAAATACCAATAAATAGATATGTATTCATTGGTTTGACATACGTCGGACAATAATTACATGTTGTTGTATACATGCGCTTGAAGAAATATTTTTTCTTCATGCCCATGTATAATTGATTCAATCAATAATGCAATGGAACAATATAAATATAATGAACTATGGATAATCTAAAAAAAATAGGAAACAAATATGTAAAAAAATGATAAAAAAAGTCCACCATCATAAATGTTAACTCACACTCAAATTTGCAATATCAAACAATTAGGTTATAAAACAGGTGTATTGAGAGAATGAAACGTGGCAACAATGCAAGACGTAAAGGTATTGCTATAGTTGCGACTGGCTTACAACGTCACGTCATTGGTTGTAGCATTTTCAAACTACTTGTAGTTCCAGCATTTGCTGTAAGAGCGCTCTGAAGTCAAGTCGGGTCATCCAATAAATAAACAATAACAGCCCCAGCTGGCGAAGTAACGCTGGTTTATTTACACGAATCTCTAATTGATTTATTTCTTGGTTATGTTTTAACACCACTGTTAATCATAACAGATTGAATGGACGTTATAAGTCTTGCTTACAAAATCGCTCCAAGTGTACCCTACCTAGCACAGGGTGGATAATCGAGCTTCTAGACTATGTTGGATGGGTGGGTGGGTCTATATGTTTGGACAGCAGTGCGTTTCAATTCAATTTTAATTTTTCATGTCATAAAAAGTACTATTCATCTATATGAGTACAAATGGAAAGGCAGAATGTATACGGAAGCGTAGTACGTAACTTATTTTTATTAACGGGGTCTTTTTACATATCTTAATTTTAACAAGGTTTGACTTTTGGGCACTAATACGAGTACTTACCCAAAAACATTAAAAAGTAATTAAATAATGGAGTGTTAACAGTTACGGTTTTAACTTGGCCAAATAATTAAACGCTACAGTGAATTTTGATCTACCACACAAAATAGAAAAACAAATAACACTGCAGTATCTAAAATGTGTCTTTAAAAGAAGTTCAAACTGTAAAACCAAGTAAAATGTGAAATAAGTAGGAAGAGACAAAGGCTTATTGCTGACGTGTTAGGTGGTTGGACGTGGTAAATGCGGTTATGTGAAAACCTGGTTTAATAAAATCCCTCTACGATGAACCGTTTGTGGTCTGTGGTAATGGTCATTCTTCTGATTAAAAAGAACTCATCTATTCTCAGATATGAGACTCCAACTCAAACATTGTGCGTATTTTAAGGGGAATATGAATGAATTCTAGCATAGATCAAGTAAGGAAATAAGATATGACCCTTCCATGCACGTCAAACAACAACAATAAATAGGAAAGGTCAACCATTTTAATTTACATTGAATTATATAAATTGCATTTTTTTTTTTTTTTTTTTTTTTTTTTTTTTACTGTTTTAAAATGTTAAGCTTTTCGGAGCAACAGGCATTTTAACAGAGCAGATGAGCTGTCAATCAGTGCTCGGTTCGGCGTTCGGCTCGGTAGTGAGTGGGTGGCTTTAGGGATAGAAATAGCCTCTCAACGTTTCCTTTTCCCTTAAGATTGGTAGAAAATTTTAATAATTTATTTCAAACAGCTGATACAAAAACATCAACAGGGCACACAAGCTTGGCTAATTTGGGTTTAATTGCTAAATGTTTAAGGTCAATTTACACTCACTCTGACATAATTGCACTACTTTGCAACCCCCCCTGAATTAGACTTATAGGGGTTTCTAAACTAAAGAAACTATGTTACTCTATCTAAGAGAACGGCAGCAGGATGAAATTTCATATTGATGTGATGGTTCAGAGAGAACCACGGAGGGAAGGGTGAATACTCCCCTTGGGGTGAGCAAGTGTAGAGAACCACTCCAGAGCGAAGCAAGCACTGTAATTAGTAGTCTGTAATATAGTGGAGTACTGTGCATATGTAAAGTGAAGGAAATTTAATGCATGACATGTCTAACCGGTTTTTACTGAGAATGCTCATTCCCACGTATAGAACGAACTGATACAAAAACAGTGATGATTTAATACGCCCAACTCAGCTGCGATTCAAGTACGTAAATTATAAAAAGTCACTTTATGGCACAACGCTTCTATTATATAAGACAATGACGGTCTATATTTGCTAACCATACACTTGTCCATAAAGAATAATTCATTATTTAGTAGAATTTTCATTCTTGCAGATGTGGTGGCCAGTAGCTTAAGCTTCGAACTGCGGAGGGCATGTCCAAGGTTCGAATCCCCAATTGAACTACGGTCAGTACTTCACTCATTGAATAAATTTCACGTAGAAGCCTGTCACGTATTACAATATTGACAGGAGTAATATTTATTGACAGATTCACGTATTACAATAATCTGTCAATAAATATTTATGTTGCAATTTGTCAATTGTGTAGGTTCATTATCGACATGTTTATACAAAAATTGATCATGAGTTATGGCTTTCTAATAACTGCGTTTTAAATAATTGTACTGAATTATACTGTAAATAAGATGTTAGTAAAGAGGAAATTTATCAAAAAATATCATAAACAGGTAATTATAGTGACATTTTTCATTGGGAACTATAAATAACAATGGAATATTTAGCGGTTCTCAAACTCGCATTGACATTATAAAGAACTGGTATCAGTTTGGCGACTCTAAGAAACTCAACATATAATCCATGTCATAATCTGTTTCTATTGCACGACAGGATGCAAACTTAGTCACGTCTCAATGGACATATCCCACAGAGCACGGAATTAGTGTATTTCTTATTCTGTGCTCTGTGGCAAAGATGGTGATTTAATGAAAAAGCAAACAATTTACGTGTGCCAGAGCCCCTATATTATAAGTGGGTAGATGTTATATTATAATTGGGTACTTATTTGGATATAAAATGTTACTTAATTTTTGAAAATATCTTATTTGATACGAAGTTTTCATACAATATTTGTACAAGCCAATAATGCCACTATGCCTAACCACACGGGAATGGGCCCGAATCGACAAATATGCCATTTACCTACAACAGGTAATGCACATAAAGTGCATTGTCAACAGCACGAGATACTGTTAGCCTCTCACTCAATAACTGACAACTTTCTCATGTCCCTCAATTCGAGTAGTCTCCAAGGTGAAGGTTCGACCTCAACCCATTGCCCGTGACCTTAGCAAGACATCAACACACACCGGCCTTTCTCAAGGATGAACAAAACTTGACTTTTACATTAGTACAAATTTCCGTATTCGATATTCGGTCACACTAGAATTGACAATTTTTATAATGCGTACGCATCACACTCCCGGTATTTTAAAGAAGGCACTTTGGCTCTCCCTCACCAATCTCATCCTAAATCCAAAAAGTTCTGCCGGTATTTACCACGCTCACTGGTCAGTCGATACTGGTCAATTCCAGTGGCCTCGGTTTACCAATTTCGCACTATGTGAGGGGAAAATCTTTTCTATCTCAGACTCGGCTTCCGGTTTTGGTCCAAGTGAATCTAACATCGACAACAATTCAGTGTAGAAGAGGAAACACTTTCTTTAACTTTGATACTACATATAATTTGAGTCTTTTTGTTTATTTCCTAGATTTTTGTTGGTGGGTATAAATTCCACTTTAAGTTTTAGTGCTCTGGGGTTTGTAATTTTGCAAAAAAAGTAATTTTATTTTTAATGAGATCGGTGAAAAACTAAAAAATCTACATTATCAATTTGAGCATGTCTGTTTTTTTATTACCATTGACTATGAGTAGGACTATCCACTCATGAAAATATTTCGTGTTCTGTTACCACAGATAGCACCAGCAGTCTACTCTCTCTCCACCCTCTATCTCCCCCTCTCTCTCCCTTCCTCCCCCCCCTCTCTCTCTCTCTCCCTCTCTCTAATGGCTGACTTCTAATAATAGTCACTTATTTGTAACCAGCCACCGTTAGATAACATCTCAGGCGCGCGTTTACAGCAAATGCATTGCTTTGGACAGTATGTTTGTTTCTATAGTCAATTATATTATTGTAAAAAAATTTTGTATAAATTAAGTGCTTTTGCTGTATGTTGTCGAAGAAAAATATGGAATGGCCACTTGAAAACTTACGTTGGAAATTATGCAAATTTGGAAACCTGCAAACTCCAAAAGACTTCGATTGGTGTGTTGTTGTATGAACCATGTGGGGTGATTTATAAAACAAATTAAGTACTTAAAATGGAATATGATGGTTTTCAAGTTAAACCGATTTAATCTCTTTATACTTGGCAACTTGGTAGTTTTAATTAATTACCAACATCAGAATGTATTTTTATTAGATATAAATTTATAAAAATATGGTAATTTTTACAAACACTGTAGAAAGAAGGATAGTGTGTACAGGACAGTGTAATATTTCATATAACCTACTTTGAACTATAGGTTATATTACATAACACTGATTACAATCAGATGCTCCAAAGTTGTTTTGCCTACGATGGAAGTATTTTTTAATGGAGCAACAGCTTACTGCTAAATACATATCTAATGTGCTTTTAATGTGACTGGAGTGGCCACAATTCTTTTAAAAAGTGTTTATAAATAATTAAGCGTGATTTAGTGGTATATTGCAAACAACAATTATTAATGCTTAATAATGTTTTAAAATATTTTTTAGTCTTGGATTAATTCTATAATCGGTATTCTTAAATATTACCACATGATTTCCACTCAATGATTGCCATCAATGTGTAATAGAGAAGTCTTGGACGTCCATGTTGAGTGATGTTGGGTAGGGGATCTAGTGTGGCCTTGTGCTGGGAAACTTGGCGTGCAAAATGTTTGCCTCATTAACCTGTTTTTATTTGTTTAGAGTATAGTAATGTTATTTATTTAAATGTATTTAACGTAAATTATTTTTACTGACTACTTTATTAGACATACATCATATAATTAATACCAGAACACTCCGTAAAGTTCGGCACATGGAAGTGTCTGTTTATTTGGTTAGATGTAAAATTATAAGAGAACTTTAATATTTGTACACTTTGTCCTATACACAGATTTAATTAATTATTATTTTTAATTGTTACCTATAGTTTTTATAATTCATTTGCATGCTGTTTATATTTATTTGGTAATTGAATTTCGTATTTAGAAACAATGCTTTTCGACGTTCTTTGTGAATGAAAATGTACAATATTTATTTTTTGACATTTATAGCCATTAGATTGCTTAATATTTTATATATATATATATATATATATATATATATATATATATATAAACCTTTAGGATAATGGTTATCTGTTCGAAATCAAAGTTATTAAACTGATAATTAGTGAAAATACATTCTTTGATGTTTAGTTTTTAAAGTCGGCGCAGAAATTATGTGTGCCCAAGTTAGAAGGCAGTTTACTATAAAGCTAAGAAGCCTAAGAAAAATTTAATCACGCCATTATTTCCTCGGATAATTGTACGTTATGATATAAATTTATAAATGATGTGGTTGACAGCATTTGCGTTGTACAGTTATTATAAATTTTAGAATTTTACAATTTTAAGAAAAAAGTTCACGTCGATTTCTTGAAATAGCATTTTCTTGGCTTCGTACAAGAAGTAAAATTAATTACGTGGTCACATGATCGTTATGAAGTGTATAGTTACGCTACATTACTTTTATAATTATAGAATATAGAATGTATTAATTTAAAGTGATTTTAAAGTCATTTGATTAAATGCATAAATGCGTAGTTTCTTAGTAAACAATTTTCAAACTCTGGAACACATAATTTCTGCGCCAACAGTGGTGGCGCAGTGTTGTAACCCAGCTACTTGGGGAAACAAGTGCTTAGGAGATTGTAGACTAGGTTCTATACTCGGTCCTCTTAGTACTGCCACGGCGTCCGCTCAATGGTTGCTATCGGCATGGAAACTATTCGAGAAGTCGACGTTGTGTACGGTAGAGAACTACGTATCAGGCTTGTCAAATAGCTGAAAAGCAGACTAATACTTCGTGGTTCAGATTCCACGTAAAGTTGTAGGTCCCTTAGTTGTCCTGGCTATTGGCTATTGGTAAATTGCTCTTTCTAATGAACAGTCGATCTTAGTTAGTTAGTAACAATTACCACACTCTTACATTGCTCCCTTATTTTTAATAATGTTTTGGCCCATAGTATGAACGTGCGCTTTGATCTGAAAGTGTGAACAATCTAAAAAAGCTAAATTTGATTTGGCCCTCCACTTACGTAGCATATCTGGCGACCCCTCGGGAAAGGCCTATTGGATCTAAACGCAGTTTGGGCCTTCTCCTAAATCCAATTTAACCCCAACAAATAAGATCTAAATTCAATCACGATTGCTGTTTACAATAATTCCAACAGGTATATAACAGGCGTATACTTTAAAGTAATTAAAACAAAATGAAAGTAATATAGTATTAATAAATATTATTTTCATTAAAATGTGTTTCCGTTAAACCCATTTAGTTTATGTTTATGAGAAAGTTGATTAATTCACTTTATCATCGCAACACTTAATACTAAATATCTTGTTTTAAATATTTAATAAAATCTATCAATTTATATTATTGAGGAACCCTGTTCAGTATTCCAAGGAATTAAGTTATAGATTTTATCTCAACTGTCAATAGGAGAAAAGAGACTGCCCTACTAACATATACACAACGTGTTTCTTACCCCTCCCTCTCCCTCACTGTCCCCGCCAAGCATGCTGTACAAAAGTACATAACTCCCTCATTTATAGTACACTCTAGCAATGAAGTTTTTATTTATCATTAATCCACTGTTTCAGCCAAAGATAGTACAAGTGTCAACTGAAAATTTGTACAGATGTCATCTATATAAAAATAGTTGTTACACTAAAAAAAAAATCTTTAAGTCTTACTTTACGTACCCTTTTCCCACTTTTCAATTTCGAGAAAATGTTTTTAAAATATATCGCACTGTTTCTTAGTAAATAATGTACATAGAAAAGCCAAATTAGCCACCTTAGTTAGTCATAACGATTTTTTATGTTTTCCTTCGTATTTATTAATTATAAGAAGAATGACACCATTAATTTTAAAAATTACAAAAATAATTTATGGTCGAACAACCTTAGTCTGCATCCATTATTTTTATCATTATTAAAATGTTCATAACAAACAGAAATCACATTGTCTGATAAAGTAAAAAAAAAGATTTTATTGAATTTATTAAATTTATCTGTTGCAAATTCCAAGAAGAGACAATTTATATTTCGTAACACATGTGCTGTATATTAATAACTCATATTTATAATGTTAAATTAAAAAAAAAAAATATGCGTACACATGCTCCTGTTACAAAGAAAATTACTCGTATAGCTATGGTAATTATTGAGTGTAGTCTATGTTACTTACGTAGTTGGTACAGAGGTTACTGAGTGAGGAAGACAGCTGACTGACTGCCGGACACTGGACACCTCACCGCCCAAGACCTTGTGGTACCCAGAGGGTCGTGGCCTTGATATCCGCGAGATCCCGGGAAACCGGTTGGCCCCATGATCTTCATTCTCATATCTATTATTTAATGCCAATTTCAACATTGCAACCTTTCAATCAACTTGTTTTTTCGATTGTGCAAGAACAATTTGAAATATGGCAAGCTGTTTCTCGACAAATTTGCATTAATTATGTTACACACATATAGTAGACAACAATAGTTCATTCCACATCCCAAGTATTAATTGTTGTTTAAGCTGAGCCAACTGTAAGAGTGATCTTACCAAACCAACCAGCTTCTGTTGGGCAACAGCTTTAGCAAGATGCCAGAAAAATTTTATTTTTTTCTTCCCTAGTCCAGTTCCATAAACAGGTTTACACAGATGGCTTTGATGCATTCTGTTTTTATAGGCCCCTACAGACTATACAACCATCGAACACTCCATCGCATCATCGCAATCGCTCGGAGCCTACACTATCCGATGGACAGTGGGATTTCTCGCGCAAGCCAGCGTCTTTCACACAACATTTCAGTTCTGATTGATCTTTTGCAGTGTTCAGTGTGTATTGAATATTATGTCGCCGTCTAAGGAACAATTAATTGTAGCTAGTCTAGGCATTATATATTATGAAGTAACTGGACCTAAAAAGAAGGTGTTGGGTGAGGGTTGGTTAGAAAAGAGAAGACAGTTTTCACATATCAATTTAATAAGCGAACTTAAACATGAGCCCGACGACTGGCGCAATTAAATGAGGATGAATGAGGCTTTGTATGTGTGGTTATTGGACATGGTAGCACCTATCATAAGAAAAAATTATACGAAAATGAGGGCAGCAATTACTCCTCATGAAAAATAGTGCAACTCTGAGAGTTTTAGCAACTGGTTCGAGTACCTCAAGTTTTCAGTCATAATTTCACCTCAAAGCTTAAGTGAAATCATACCAGACGTATGCTGTGAAATTGTTATGGTATTAAAGGATTACATTCAGCTATTCCCAAATTCTGTACCTGAAAGTGACACGGACGTGGTTTCCACGTTTAATTTAATTAAGTAACCAATTAAGTAAACAAGTACTCAATAAAAAGGCACTAAGTCACACTTGAACGTATCAACAGAATCTGCAGGTATTGGGCAAGCCGATAAGCCAAATAAGCAAGCCCAACGTTTGTATATTTTCAATTTTTAAATTTTGTTCGCTTTGGAGGGGGGTGTAGTACATCGGGCTCAGACGGCGTTATTTCTAGAGTTCATTGCCAGAATTTGCTTCCAAAGAAGTATATTCTCAATTACATCACGTAGTTTAGTCAACATCAGGGGGGGGGTGAGGTACATAGTGTCAACGAGACGTAGCATTCGGCCGCCTGGCGCCTTTGTTTCGTTTTATTCCATTTTTCTAATCGTGGCCCATGGAAGGCAGGCATTAGACACCCACAAAAGATGTAAACATTAGCTGTTATTAGTTTATAATAAGTAACAGATTAAAACCATTTTTATTAATTTATTCGTTAATATGCTGATATTATGGATATGGCCTAATATATAATCCGAATGATTGTTATGAGGGTAAGTGAACGAGTGTAAATCTTTTACCAAGGTCAATCCATCCTTAGAAAGTCAT
>JAQJVL010002132.1:0-119104 GCA_035578905.1 Stictocephala bisonia
AAAAGGAAAAAGAGGTTTATTAGGTGAACCAAAATATGACTTAGCTGTTTATATGAATGTTTTATTACTGTCATAGGTACCCCATCATAACCACTGGAATTTTTATTTTCGAAAGAATTTATAATTTGCTCAATTTCTTTTGTGTTGAGAATATAGCTATGATTATGGATAGATTTTGCTCAAGTACCAAGAACTGTCGTTCAGCAACTGGTTGAGACATTCCGAGTTAAATATTTTCATTTTGAAGGGAAGTCTGACAACATGACGTTCATTAGGAGTATGAGGGTAAATGTTCTTAAAGTGTGTATCACAAAGATCTTCTTCTTTAAAAAAAGTGAGTATTTGATAAACAAAAGTTGTTTCATTCATTTTAAATAAACATACTAACTTTACACTGGATTGCGACAAAACGCCTTCAATATCAGGTAAGACACTGTTTATTTATTTTTTTTATAAGTCAGGCAAACCTTATCAAAATTACTTGAAATTTTCTAGATCTGCTTACAATTATATGCCCTATTGAAAAAAACATACTGTCAATAAAATAGAAAAATACAGGCTATAAAGTACATTTTATAGCTTCAAACTAAAAAATATAAACACAAATTATAAATTTCAGCAGTTTTTCAAATATATTTATTGAGCTATTAAACCAATTTAAAAATTTTCTCTTATAGACAAATTAAAACTGAAAATCTAAGACTAATTTGAAGAATATAATGTAATTTTTTACAAAGTTACAAATTTGTAAGTAAAAACACCTATTTCATGTGAATATTCTTGGGTACCTTACCACACGTATGTGTAAAACCTGAACATTTTTTACTGAACAGCCAAAGGGTTAAACAGTAAACAGTAAAAAAATACAAGGTTAATTGTATTATCTTCTTTTGTCAACGTAAATTACTTGATAGGCTAAGCATTTTTTTATACACGGTACTGAAAAGAATGTCACTTCACTAGCGATATTCTTACCTTTATATTTTTGTTCATCTTTGGCTTACATACAGTACTTCCAATTTAATAGAATCTGCTCACTGGAATTGTTTATCACCTGTTCAACACAAATAATAAGCGTTTTCAACAATGAACACAATGTGAACCCTGTTTTTTATACATAAATTATTTCTCATGTAACTAAAAATTATACTTTTGCAGAAATACCTACCTAGGTTGTATAGCAAAATAAGTAGATACAAAAAACAAACACAATACCAAAATTTGTTAAGCTCTTTAATGGTTGGGTGAGCAGGTTCAGACTAGATTTATTTGATAAAACAAATAATTGCTACAGAAAAGGTACTTTTCAAAATTAAGGTCTGATGAGTAGTTTCAGTTCCTGCAGAATTGAAAAAATTTCATAAGTTGTAGATTTTGCTAAACATATTTTTTTTTTATTTTATTTTATTTTTTTTTTAGACTGGTGTATTAAACAAAGGATATGCCAGAAATACCAGATTATTTTATTTCGATTTTTAGAACTTAGGCTTAAGCGGCCGGTGTCATTACTAGAATCTACATTTTCCGGTGGCAATCACGTCAAGGTACTATCCACAATATTTACAAGATAACCAGACATTTCACCCATACATCCCCAGAGATACCACTGAGGATGCCATATCACAGTATGGGCGAAACATCTGGTTATCTTGTAAATATTGTAGATAGTTCCTTGACGCGGTTGTCACTGGAAAATGTAATTTTATTTCGATTTTGTTTATTGATATGATTTTTATTCATCCTTGTCTTAGTTTGGTAGCTGATTTTGTAAGCCGTATGATATACATAGGGTGTTGAAAAAGTATGGAACTACCTTCATTTCCCTTAAATGGGTCCAGATAAATAATTGAAATTTAGTATAACTCTGTAGAATTTTTTTGATCTTTTGATGCAGTTTATAACTGTTTTTTTACCTAGAGGAAAGGGCCCACGGAGGACTTCGGATATAGTTGTAATAAAAGGCTATGATGAGTTGCCCGTCATTTTTAAAGATTTGTTTCTGAATAAGACGCCATAAGTTTCCAGTCAAAAGAACCATCCTATCAGAAATGGCGACTGATTAACGTTTCTCAGCAGTAATATTTGAGTGAGAATTCGATATATTGTAAAAGTCAGTACTGTTCTCAAGAGTTCTAGAGCCCTACCCTCTAGATGAAAAGATTATAAACTGCTCAATTATTTATCTGAACTCAATTTACAAGAAATGAAGGTGGTTCCATACTTTAACAACACCCTGTATATACCAGGTTATTTTGAAGGTTTTGCAGATCTAGAGAACAATGGCTGTTTTAATAACCATACATCTTTTTAAACTTTTTTTATTTAATCAGCTAAAAATTATGCTTTGAGAACCTTTGGCTGTTAGCTGAAAATATATAATTAAGTAAGTAATATTATACCCTACATTTATTGGACATTTAAATAAAAAACAAACTAGCTCTAACCATAGTAAAAAAAATGGTTGATATAAACCTACATATTTTTCTTGGAATATATGATGAAGACATGTATTAACAATGAGAAATAGTTTTTACTCTGAACAAAACTCAATTGCAGTTTGTCGAACTTATTTATTTCCACAGTAATTACGTTCAGTATAACAAAGAAGATGGCTAAAACTAGAAAAGTTTGGGCATTTGTGTGGGCAAAAAAGAACACTAAAAGACAATGCTTCCTTTTTAGAGGGAGTGACGTTTCTTCCCATTTCAAGCAAAGCCCTTAAAACCACAATTTTCAAACAATGTTGGTATTATATTGTTAATCATGCAGAAAACATCAGAACTTATTTTCAAGTATAAACAGACTACATAACCAATCAAATACACAAACCAATTTCAAAGACAAAACAAATAAATAGCACAGTTCACAAAAACCCAACTTAGCATGAAATAAACAGCTGTCAGTATTTATCCAGTTTTCAGACACTTGGTAAATTTTGACTTTTTTACATCTAGTTGGAAAAATCTGGTCAATATTTCCAGTGAAAATACTTTTTATTCTGCGTGTAACTAGTTTTCCAAAAATAAAATTGAAAAAGCTAAGCTAACAATTGATGGTAAACTTTACCTTTTTTGTTCCGCCACCAATCTTCAGTTTTTTCTCACACTACCGGTTTCGGAGACTAATCTCCATCTTCAGGTGTTCACTGTTCACTACACACTAAACCATTAAAGTTTAAAAACACAGTTTAAAAACTTTAATGGTTTAGTGTGTAGTGACAGTGAACACCTGAAGATGGAGATTAGTCTCCGAAACCGGTAGTGTGAGAAAAAACTGAAGATTGGTGGCGGAACAAAAAAGGTAAAGTTTACCATCAATTGTTAGCTTAGCTTTTTCAATTTTATTTTTGGAAAACTAGTTACACGCAGAATAAAAAGTATTTTCACTGGAAATATTGACCAGATTTTTCCAACTAGATGTAAAAAAGTCAAAATTTACCAAGTGTCTGAAAACTGGATAAATACTGACAGCTGTTTATTTCATGCTAAGTTGGGTTTTTGTGAACTGTGCTATTTATTTGTTTTGTCTTTGAAATTGGTTTGTGTATTTGATTGGTTATTTTTAAAAACTTTAATGGTTTAGTGTGTAGTGACAGTGAACACCTGAAGATGGAGATTAGTCTCCGAAACCGGTAGTGTAAGAAAAAACTGAAGATTGGTGGCGGAACAAAAAAGGTAAAGTTTACCATCAATTGTTAATATTAACCAATTAGTATAAAATACAGATAGAATAATCATGGAAGCTAAGCTATTGAAATTTTATATTGTTATACATAATTTTAACGAGATTTTTTCATAATTTTTTATACCTTTAAGTTTTTTAAGCTAAACACAAGAAGTTTAATCATTTTGGTCTTAAACAATTATTTCTTTCAAATACCGTGGATAAGCTAATTCACCGAAAATCACCTATGGTGGTTTTTTGTGTAGCTTTTATATTACACACAGTAGGTAATATAAAAGCTATGACTGGTCACAAAAACAAAGTTACACATATTTTGATGGTGGGCCATCCAATATCAATTACATTGGATCCAAATTACTAAAGTTTGTTGAGTATGTAGACAGTTAGGCTAAGTTAGGTAAGTAAAGTGTACTTTTCAAGTCAAAAAAATAACTTTATGGCAAAACCAATGATACATTCATGTTCATCATTAAAAAATGTGGAATAAAAAACATTTTTTATACTCTCAGATAAAATATGTATATTATATTTTGATTTTTCTAAGGCATCCATAAGGAAGGATACGGCGTTCATGGTTCTCTCCTGAAATGGATAGTTATCTCAAGGGTTGTGGGCTTATGGTAAGATTTCAAAACTCAACCTCAAGAGTACCTATTTGGCATGCCATCAGGAGTCCACAGGGATCTCATTTGTTCCCATTTCTTTTCACGCTATTTGTTAATGAAATTGGTGATATCATAAAGTGCAAGTTCCTCACGTTTGCCGACCATATTAAGGCATTTAAGGAGATTATGTAACAGGAGTATATTGACCAGTTACAAAACACCCTCTTGTCAATATAACGTTGGTGAAAAAGAACTACATGGACTTAAACATCTCCAAATGTGCAGTTTCACTCTTAGTCGTATTTGAAACCAAATACATTCAGCCTATATATTGCATGGAATTCCTTTGAAAAGAATGGAGACATTCAGAAATCTTGGTTTCATAGTGTCGTCCTCGTTCTCTTGCCATGAACATACATCCCATATATATAATAAAGCCAACTCCTTGATAGGATTCATATTAAGAACATCTAGAGATTTTCAGTCCCCCTTTACTATCCTGACCCTGTACAAGACACTTGTAAGACCTGTCCTGGAATATGAGTTTGTGGTCTGATCTCGTAATTACCCTTGCTATGTTGACTCTTATTAGCAAAATTATTTTCGAAACATATTTATGGGATATTATGCATGTATGTATGTAATGTTTGTAGATTTGTTTTGGAAATAAACATGTATTATTATTATTTATTAAATACAAATCAGAGTACGGTAATACGATTGATTGGCAAGCGCTATGGTTACTGATACTTGGAGGTCCCAATTAAGGAACTGGCGCAAACTTTTAGACTATCTTCATTGGAATCATGGAGAAGGGTGTCTGATCTATTAATTTTCCTCTACAAGCTGATCAACGGACAACTCGATTGCTCAGAAGTTCTGTCATTGATACATGTACCAAGAGGAATCGGACTGTCCAATACTTTTACTAAAAGAAGACAATCTACTGCATACGCTTACAAAAGCTGCATCCAGCGACTACTGAGGGAACAACCTTGATACAGAGATTATGTTTTGTACATCAATACAAATGTTCAAGAGTGTATAAATTCGTGCAAAGCCAAGCATACGATTTTTCTATAGGTGATAATGTTGACATGATCTATTTACAAAATTGCACTTTAATGTATAGCATGTATTTTTACATATTATTTATATATCATTGATGTTGTAAATTTAGACCTAATGTAAAACTGTAATTAGTTATTAGCTGGTGTTGTAACCGATTTTGTTAATTTGTTTGTAAAAAAAATGGGAAACCGTTGGTATGAATAAATGAATTGAATAAAATTAATGAATGAATAGAAAATAAAAGGTAATTATCTAGTATTACTTAGACAACTTTAAGTTTTTTCATACTTTGATAATACATATTTCGGACAATAAATAACAATATTTAGTGAAAATAAGGTGTTGCAAACATAGATTTAGTATCAATCAACAGTGGTACTGTACTTTAGTATTCGAGGCCCCCCATTTACATCATACTGCAGTAGTTATGGTTAGGCTGTTTATTTATTTACTCACACACACGGCAAACACCATTTTTACAAAATAAGTTTATAAACTGGGATATCCCACAAAGATGGCACAAATAAATGATTCAACATTTACTATATTGTATAAAATGTTATACCTATACTGTAGAATATGTTTGATCACTGACCGTTGGATCGCTATTTCCTGGCTGAAAAGTGGCTTGCAACAATAAAAAAACGTCAACACAAGTTCATTCTACACAATAGTGTCCTAACCTAACCATATCAGCAGCGTGATGTAAATAAATGGCTCCTGTTTACAACTAAAATTCACTATTTCCTCACAAAGTAATAGTATGAATTTTTAATAAATATTGTTAACCCTAGGAGTGTTGATCATAATTTTGTGTAGTGTCGCCAAATTTTCAGTGATTTGTAATACTTTTTTTTAAAATTCGCTGTATATTTATTATTAGCATTAGAAAGATGAAACTTGTATCATTTTTATTAGTAATAAATTAATTTTAATTATTGGTAATGGACAATTTTTAAAAAGTTTTTAAATATAATGTTATTTATAAAGTTTTTATAAAAATAGATTTTATAAGTAGATTGACGGTCATTTATGTATATAAAATTATGATATTAGAAAAAAACTGAGATATACAAGTTGTGCAGAATTTCATTCTGAACAAAAAAACATATAATTATATAGGCAAACATTTATACAACATATATTTATGAAGTAACAATAAATATGTTGCCTAGCAACGAATATGCCAACTTTAGCATGCATAATTTATAATATGTTCAAATTATATAATTTACAATAAAACCAATATATTTTTAATTTTTAATTATATATTGGTTAAAATAATAGTTAAAAATATATTGGTTTTATTGTAAATTATATAATTTGAACATATTATAAATTGACCAATATCAACTCTCAACTTCACTTCATAATTATAATGTTTATAAACGACACGGATCACCCATGATCACTAATAATATACAAACTATAATACACAAACACTAAAAGTCACACAAAGCATAACACAACACATCAACAAACATAAACAACTGCCGGCTTGGTATGGCAACTGGCGAGTTGATTGACAGATGACAACGGAAAAGTAAACAAAGAATTATTTCTGCCATTGTGCCTCATCTGACAGTCATAGAGCAAAACCAAAGACATGTAAACAAACACTGATTCACGGCCTTTCAAATGATATATATTTGAGACGACTTTGACTTTTTTTCCCGACTGTAAGCGACATTAATCGAGTGAGCGCACATCGCCTCAAATTGAGGCGGTAACAGTTCACAAAAAAACCGATCGCCTCAATTTGAGGCGATCAACACTCCTAGGGTTAATGTCCCAAAAATATACTATCGATTGGTGATCAGGTGGCCGAACGGTTCTCCACACTAGTCACAGTCAGTGGGGAATGAGCAGAGTAAGGTTAAGGAGGGTCAGCCTCTCCTTTAAAAAAAAAAAATATGAAAATATTTCAGACATACTAGGTAAACAAAGAGAATTACAATAAGCAGTTGAAATCAACTTTCTCAATAAATGTAAACTCAACATTGTATGGACACAAAATTGGCAGAATTTGGTCCTGATCACGCATATGGCAAGGATTTTACAATTGGACCATTATTACAAGTGTATTAGCACTGGAAATATTCAGGTTTTAGTAAAGTTAAGTTTTCACAAAAGAGGCCGAGGTTGAGTATTGTTAGGTTGTTTAGTTAGGTTAATTCAGTTAGGTTATCAAAAAATAATCTAAAAAACCAGCCTAACCTGGTCTCTGGCGGGAATACAGGGAATATGTTTCTGTGGTTAGTCATAGCTCCTATATTAACATTATGCAAAGGCCTATGGCTACCATAGGCGATTTGCCACAAACGTAGTTTTCCACAATATCTTGAGAGATAATTGTCGTAATTTAGATCAAAATAGTTTCTAAATTTATGTTCAGCATGAAAAGATACATCAATTTTTTTATTTAATAATGAAAAAGTGACAAAATACAATGAAGATAGCTTACTTTAAAAAAAATACATTTTCAGAAATGAAGATTTATTTTTTTCATATAAAACATTATCCCATTTAATAAAAAGTGTTTTCTGAGAAAATTACCTAGACCTGATTCCGGGTAATAAAAATGTCTAAAAACTGCTTAAATTTCCGTAAATTTCATGTTTCCATTTTATCCTAATTTTCCCAGTTTTCCTCTGAGAAAAACTATCATATTCTAGTTTCTTAGTTAATAATATTCATTGAAAAAATATTTTAGCACAAAACCTGTTAAAAATCGTTCATTTTAATTACCCTTACTTTACATCAAATTCTAGGATATACATTTTACTTAGTTTGGAATTATTTAAAATCTTGCTACAACTTAAAAGGTAACTAATGAAGGTAATTATGCACTTTCTTGACACCTCTGAAAATACAATTTCTTGTTGAAAAAGTGGTGAAATATGAGTTTATAGCTCTTGAGGAGCTTGATTTCATCCGTGTAAAACTCGTTTTTTGCCGAAAAATATAAAACCTAGTTTTTTATCTGAGTGAAAAACCAATTTAAAAAAAAATAGTTTCTTTCATTTCTCCTGTTTTTTATGCTGAACTGGTTTTATAGTAATATTATTTTTCAGCCCGAAAAATGCATTTTTTTTTTTTTTACTGACCTAACCAAAGCTATCCTAATTGTCTATTTTCTCAACAAAAAAATCCTAATTTGCCTTAAATTCGTATCTTTGGCCTCCGTGACTTTTTGTTATTAATAGTTAAATTAGGTTTTTGTTATTAATAGTTGTTGTAATAATGATTGTGTAATGGTCGCTAATCGCCGGTAATTAGTTTTTCCGATATATCTCGAGAAATAGTTGTAATAGACCAAAATAGTTTTCAAATTTGTATCCAGCGTAAAAACAAATCAAAATGAAAAAGATATGAATAAAAGACTATTAACAGAAATATGACAAAAATACAAAAAGTTGTGACATTGGTTTTTTTCGTATTGTTTTGGTAAAATATGTTATTTCCGCGGAATAAAAAGCATATTCGGGTCGGCACTGGTGGCGCAGTGCTGTAACCCAGCTACATGGGGACAAAGTGTTTGGCAGATTGTAGGCGATAGATTGGAACTTAATACCAATCTTGTAGATTGTAGGCTCGGTAGATCTTGTAGATTGTAGGCTCGGTCCTCTTAATACCAACATGGCATCCGCTCAGTGGTTGCTATCGGCGTGGACACTACTAGAGGTCTGGGGTGTCCATGTTGGATGATCATTGTGCGGATGTTTTGTAGGGGAGATAACTGAGTATCAGGCTTGTCAATTAACTGAAAATAAGACCAGGACTACGTGGTTCGGATTCCACATACAGCTGTAGGTACCTTAGTTGCCCTGGCTGTTGGACTAGTAATAAATGGCACTTTCTGAGGAACAGTTGAACCATTGATTATATAAACCTACAATAGATAAACCATCTAATAGGAAAATTTGGGCCAGTAATTTTGTTAGTTTGTGTGGCCCGCAACCACAGCTGGTTTAAACTGCATTACATTTACATGGGACTACACTAGCGCTCCACAATGGACCACAAAAACAGCTGATATTTTGAGACTCAAAATTTAACATTAGATGGTATATCTATTTGTGTATAAAATCAATGGTTGACTCAGTTAGTAACCAGACTACACTCATACAATCATTCATATTCGCTTTGAAATACCAACAACGTTGTGTGGGCGTCTCATATGCAAGAATGTGAGAACATACCTAGTGAAAATACAACCAATTCTAGACCCATTTCAAGCAAAAATTTTCCAAATTTCTTTGGTGGCAAGAAACTGCATAAATACCATTTAGCAATAAGAAAATCTAGAGCTAAACTTGGCGGCGTAAAAACATTACCATAAGGTTTTGTGTTCAAAACTTAAAAGTTGTTAACGTAAATAATTGATTACCATAAAAGTACAACTCCTACATTTTTTCAATTACCAACTGCTGACTAACAAATCATTAACCAAACTAAACAACACCAATAACTCAATCCTGCATTACACTCATTCAACATTAATAACTAAAATACCCAAACCAACTTTCAAACGATTACACGAACAAAACAAACAGTCTTACGACGGTTGGTTTTGGCACAGTGAAATGAAATGTTTGGTTTTGGTTGTTTACTGGTTAGACAAAAGACAGCTGATATAACAGCGATCACTTTTCACAGCCTGGCGTGAGAATTTTTGTTAGCAAACGTTATTTACTATCTGTTTACGCAAAACAGTAAGAAAATACTATATAAAAAACAAAACTAGGTAAAATTTGTTCAGCAACAAAAAGCAATACATAAAGTTATGATTACTACTGAAAACTACTACTAAGTCTAAAGTAGTACTACAGTATAAAACACAATTATGTGGTATATTACAGCGTGCTAGTCTGTATCCTATACATGATCACTATTGTCGAATAGAGGTACAGCAATTTAGTTAGGATGATTGTCCAGTCTATACAAATAATTTTCATTTAATCGCTGAATATCTTCTTCGATAAGGAGAATTTTGGCATCATTATGAAGAGTAGGGTTGTTTACATACCACGAGGCCTGAAATATCGATCCTGATACTTTTGACTGGAACCTCTGACGAATTTGGATGTTGGAGTCACTAGCTGTTCCCCAAAGTTGTACACCAAAAGTATAAATGGGTTTTAAAACAACTTTATAACTTCATATTTTGTTTTCAGTGGAAGGTTTTGTATTTTTGCTTAGAAGCCAGAATAACTGTTTGAATTAATAAATGGTCCTTTCTGAGGAATAGTTGAACTCAGTTAGTAATCAGACTACACTAATCCATACTCAAATAAACATTCATTTGTGGTTAAGTGGAAGAGAGACTGTATAGTTCTAACTTCGCCACTAAAATGAAGGCCTTTTCATTCATTCATTCATGTAAACATTCATATTTGCCTTAAAATACGCACAACATTGCGTCGGCGTCTCATATGTAAGAATTTTAAATTTAGCTGTAAATATTTCTTCCAAATGTGAGGTCACCAAGTAAGTCTCCTGTCTAGGTGCGTTCTTAAGTAACTTATTTTACAATATTTACTTGAGGTATGAATACATTATTTAATGACACAAGTGGACACGTGTCTTGTTCCAGTGTGAATGTTACATGAGCTGATTTGACTTCATTAACTTTTATACGCCACCTTTTAAACCAGTTTGATAAGAAATTTTGATGTGTTTAAATCATTCGTGAAGCAGCCAGGTGGTTTTGATGTGATGCCAAAATAGCTGTGTCATCTGCAAAAGTTGCCATGTTAGTTCACTTTTTTGAATGTCTGAGGTGTAAGTTATATACAGGATAGTGCCAAGAACATTACCTTGTGGCACACCGATTTAAGTCTGCGAAAGATAGATAAAGCATCTTGAAATTTCATTTGAAAATATATATATTGCTGAGGTAAGACTTGATCAAGAACCTGTGTGAGAGGATGGATTTTACCTTTCATCGCAAACCTTTGAGCCAAACTTTGTCAAATCCTTGACTGGCATCCAGGAACACAGCAAAAAAGTATTGTTTTTTTCTCTAGATCTTCTTGGATTATATTAGTCAATAGATTTACTTGCTCAATTGTAGAATTTCCTCTTCGGAATCCGAACTGGTGAGCAGGAATTAAGTCTACTATCAATAATTGGAATTAGACGTTTTAAAGGCAGTTTTTAACAATACTTTTGATAATACAGGAAGAAGACTATAAGAGGACACTTGGTGAGAGGGGTGAGTTGTAAACCCAGGGGAGTCTTGGGTGTCTGGACAACCCTCGAAATGTTCAACTTTTTTTGCGTGAGTGGAGCGAGTATCTGTCAGTCACATAGGCCTACTAGCGTTTATATTTTTGATTTCACCTCTCAATGACAGTGTGACTCTAAGTTTAGAAAAACTAGTAAGGCAGTGTAGGATCGCTAAAGGTGTAAAAAATGCTTGGGCTGGGCCATTTTTCACCTTGGGGCTGAGACGTTACTTTCGTCATCCTCACGTTCTCAGGCAGGCCAAGGAACTACTAGTCTAATTTAATGCTGCACGATTATGCCTCTGCTGTTTTGTCACATATTCAATGATAATGAAACTAATTAAATAATTCACTTTTAATATATATTTAATGAAGACATAGCCATACTAAAGTTTAGTGATAATTCAGTTATAATATGCAGTAAAGTGAACCCTAGAAAAAATAAATTGTAACTGGTAACTGACACAAACTTTCTCACTTTCCCTTTGTTATGTCAGATTGGAAAGTTCCATTTGTGTATGTTTTTTTCCAGTGAACTGCACATACAGACAGACACCAAATCTTTTTTTTGAAAAAAAAACACTTTTTAGGTTTAGGGGACCCTAAAATGGATATTTAGACCAACTTGTAAAAAACTGTTTTTGACGATCACAATACTTTTTCTATGCTAACACATATGGGAGAAAGTAAAAATCATAAAATTAATTACTTTTAAAAATTGGTATTTGTTTATCAGGAAAAAGGGGACACTAAAGATATTTAGTAAAATTAAATGTCATGTAAAATATTTTTTCATAGAGTAAGTCAACTGTCTCTTCACAGTTCATTGGAAGTCCATCAACCTCAAAGCTCTTGTGAGTAGAATGTTTTATGGACACTTTATTCAATTTAGTACGTAAGGAACCTCTGGATAATGGTGGGTGAACAACCATTACCAGAAATGAAGCAATAGGGTATATTGCGCGGTTGCGCCTATCCTTCACTTCAGAAACCCTTAAGAGTTTGAGCTCTTCATTTAGTTTATTGTTTCCTAGTTGTAGGATTTCAATGGCAGCTTGAAGATTCATGTTTTCTAATTTAAATATTTAGCTCTCGCTTTAATATTTTAGTATGAAAGTCATCAGACTGTTTTCATCAGGTTACTGACTTACATTATTTAAATTTTTCCCTATCAATTGTTTTTCAAAATCACTGTAAGGGCATTGATTTGAAAATTTAAATCTAGGAACAAAGGTGTGTTAACAAATGCATCCTTTATGTTTGATGAAGTTTTTGTTGTAAACACATCATTTTTGTAACTATTATTATAGTCCAGCTGTTCTAACTTCACTTTTGAGGTTTGCAGGCTAAACAAGAAAATTAACATAGGCAACGTCGCATTCAGACCGCCTCTAAATTTTACACCTGGTGCCTCACAATTGGGAATAATGTAGGAAGGTACAAATGTATTTTTTTAGTGGGAATTAAATCTTTGGTCTGCTAAGTTCGTTCAGCCTTCACGGGGCGCAGACTGTGAGTAACCATGAATCACCGTGGTGAAACTAATAGCGAACACCCAAAATCCAGACACGTCTGTGTGGCAACCACCGGTACTCTGGTCGGCGTCTGTTCATCCATAGGATGCGGCCGTAACAACAAGCTCCAGAAACTAACAATCTCTGGTTCTATTCAACTCAGTGACAACACTGAGACAACATTCAAATGATGATAAGCAAACATGAATCGTGCAAGTAAATACAATATTACTCCAGGTGGTAACCAATCCACCTGCCAAGAGGCAGCAACCATGCCATCGGATTCTGGAGGGCATGGACTTACACGAAAACAGGGAAAATCGGAGTTCTCTGGCAGACTTCCACACAAAAGACCAACTTTTATAGGGACACTGAACATTAACACACTAATCCAACCAGGAAAACTGCACAACCTGGTCATAGAGCTAGACAAACAGAAAATACAGATACTCGCAGTACAGGAAACAAGATTCACAGATGAAGACACAATGGACTACGGAAACTACCGCATCTTCAAGAGTAAAACCGAAAAAAGAGTGGCAAGAGGAACACCGATGCTAGGGATGGCAATTTTCATACATAAGAATGTGATAGGCTCAGTAAAAAAAGTAACACCCGTTAACAACAGACTCATGACCATGGACTTTCAGAGCACAAACAGAAATTACACTATGGTGAACGCACACGCACCAACAAATGCAGACAACAAAAAGAACCCAGAAGAAACAGAAAAATATTGGCAAACACTGAATAAGACAATGAGTAAAATACCAAAAAACAACACAACAATCCTAATAGGCGACTTTAATGCACAGTTAGGGAAAGAGAAAACCAACAGGAAAACAATTGGAAAATACCCGGCACACAGACACACCAACAAGAATGGCATGAGGTTAGTAGACATATGTCAGCAACATAATCTTAAAATCATGTCAACATCTCTCAGAAAGGCATCCAAGAAGCAGAAGACATGGAGATCACCTATACAAAGACTAGGTGAATTCCAGATCGACCACATAGCAATTACACATACAGATCAGAAACAAGTACATGACGTACAGGTACGAAGAGGAGCCAACATAGACTCGGACCACTACCTCACGAGAATCAAAATCAAACTCACACCCAAGAGTATACACCAAAAGAAAACACATATACAGAAATTCGACACTAAAATGATAAAAAAGTCAGGAATTACACAAGAATGGGAGAAAGAACAAGCAAACGATTGGGAAATGTTCCAGAGGAAAATAATAGAGAAAGCCAAAGAGATGATACCACTGAAAAAGAACACAAAACATCCATGGTGGGACAGTGAATGCGATGAAGCAATAGAAAGTAGGAAACTGGCATACCAAAAATACAGTAGTAAGAAAACAGAAGAGACATTGCAAGAATTTAATGAGATAAGAAGAGAAACATCGAAACGAATAAGACAAACAAAGAGGAAATACTTGAAAGAACAGTTAGACTCAATCGAGGACAACTTTAGAAAATACAACACAAGAGATTTTTACAGAACATTTGCAGGGAAAATTAAAGGATACACACCACAAAACCTGTGCTTCAGGAAAAAAGATGGCAATCTAGCAATAACTAACCAAGAGAATTGCAATGAACTGGCAATATACTTCAGAGACCTCCTAAATTGCATAGAGCCAAAAGAAAGATTTACCAAAGAACACACCAAAAAACCCAAAGACGAGCCAGGACCCACACAAGAAGAAATAGAAGGACACATACGCAAACTCAAAAACAATAGAACATCAGGAGAAGATGGGATAATAGCTGAACTACTCAAGCATCTGGGAAAGGAAACAACAAAAGAACTCACAGCAATAATACAGAAAGTTTGGCAAACAGAAGAATTACCAGAAGACTGGAAATGCGCACTAATACACCCACTACACAAGAAAGGGGACAAAACAAATGTAAACAATTATAGAGGAATATCACTTTTACAAGTCACATACAAGATACTATCAGCATGCCTACTAAAACGAACACAAGAACAACTAGAACATAAGATAGGAGAGTACCAAGCAGGCTTCAGACCGAACAGATCGTGTGCAGAACAGATATTCAACTTGAAAACGATACTTAAGTACAAAGCAACAAGAGCAACACCAATAATATGTGTCTTCGTAGACTTCAAGAAGGCATACGATTCAGTAGACAGGCAATCCTTGTTCAACATTCTAGAAGAACAAGGACTAGATCACAAGACACTGAGACTTATCAAACAAACATTAACAGGAACCAAATCCAAAGTAAAATTCATGGGAGAAGTTTCAGAATCATTCGAAATTAAAACTGGAGTTCGGCAAGGTGATGGACTGTCACCACTGTTATTCAACCTAGTTCTTGATAGAGTAATAAAAGAATGGGAGAAAGAGCTTAAAAAAACAGAAAATTGGAAACCGATAAGACTAGGAAATAAGAAGAAAGGAATCGAAACAGCGTGCTTGGCTTTTGCAGACGATCTCGCCATACTAACAGATGAAGAAGACAAAGCAATTAAACAAATAGAAACACTAGCGGAATGTGCACAAAAGGTAGGACTACAGATATCATATGAAAAGACTGAATTTATGTGCACGAAACTAAACATACCTAACCTAAATACCAAATACGGCAAAATCAATAGAGTAACCCAATTTAAGTATCTAGGAGAGATGATAGAGCCAACAGGCAGGGAGAAAATGGCACAAAAAATAAGAATACAAAAGATGAAGAGAGCACTAGGGAAAACAAAAGATATATACAACAAAAAATGCATTTCAATATACACAAAGGTCAGACACTACAACACAGTTATCAAACCGGAAACACTTTATGCAAGCGAAACACTAACATTGCACCTGAAGGGGGACCTCGAAGACATACTGAAAGAAGAACGGAAAATAATGAGAAAAATCCTAGGACCAAAACACACGGATGAAGGTTACAGACTTCAACCAAGAAAAATAACAGAAAAACTTTCAAATATAGCAGAAGATATGAGAAAACGTAGACTACAATTCTATGGACACATGTACAGACTACCAGAACACAGACTAACAAAACAGATTCTAACCTTCATACATGGGAAGAAAACAGGAGCACCATGGCTTACACAGGTCAAACAGGACATGAAGAATGCACAGATCGAAGAAATAGACATAGCTGACAGAAACAAGTACAGGAACAGAATTGCGAAGTGGAAGCCAGAACCAGAGAATGAGAAGAAAAAAAGAGACATGCCTAAATGGACAGAAGAAAGAAAGAGAGCATTCAGTGAAAAGATGAAGAAATGGTGGGCAAACAAGAAGAACACGAAGCTGAATTGATGTATTGCTTTGCGTGATCCAACAGGGTCTATACGCACATAATAATAATAATAAATCTTTTTAGTGTTTAACTGGGAAGTACTTTTTTTACTGGTTATAAATGTCAAAAAACTAAGTCAATCAGACAATTTTAAAAACTTATAAAAACTATCAGGCACTAGTTGTGATTCGTCTAGACCAGAAAAATATTAGCCGTGGGACAGGAAGGATCTAAGCGCTCAAGATATACAATGTTGCCATGTTGTGCTCCCCTCAGAGGTAAAGTTAGAACAGCTGGACTATAGATTCTGTATTTTGAGAGTTAGCAAAAAGGAGTGTTTTTTAACTGGAGTTATGACATTTTTTCAACAATTAGGCAATTTTTTGTTTTTAAGGATTGCCAAGCTTTGCTAATTTCCTCAAGGACAGATTTGAAACTCATTTTGTGTTTATTACAAACAGAGTCATGTTCATATATCATCCTATTATCATATAAATGACAGATATCATTTGTATTAAGACAAGCCAATTCATTAGTAGCGAATCATTAGCTTTGTTATAAGTTGATGCCATTTTTTTTATAAAGTAAGTGAAAATAAATGATGATATAACCAATAAATAAAATTAGTTTCAATAAACAATGTATACAGTAATTAACAGTGGGATTATGTCAATGATTATTAGTATGTAGGCATGACTTAGGAGTTGCTATTACTTGTTGCTGAAGTTCAAGGTTACCATGAATGAATCAATTAAGTTTAGTAGCCTTACTATCTGAATTTGTAATGTCCTGTCAATCAAAACAATACATCAGCCCAATTGCAGTGTTAAATACTGTCCCAGTTTTAAAAATAATGTTCCTTGAAGTAAACTAAGATACAACACATATTCTCAACATGAACAATCTAGTTGTTTGAATTATTATTTCAACAGTCAAAAGCAAAAATAATTGGTAAGTTTTATTTGTTTTGTAAATGCACTCTTACAACTTGATCTAACTTTTTAGTTAAGTAGATATACGACATATTTTTGTTAAAGATGCCACAAAATGACACCTTGATTGTTGGTTATGTCAGTCACTATAAATACACTGTGAAATAACAGTCTCAATGTGACACACAAAAATAAATTCAACATAATGATGAGAAGATAATTTATTTGCAGGGATATTACAAAACATTATAATAATCACTAAGTACTACACATTAAAAAATACTTTTACAACTTGACACACTTTAAAGGAGGTAACATATATGCAAACACAACCTGCAATATGTGTCATCATAAGTAATATCAACCTGCTCTTCCATGAAGTGGTATAAAGACGCAGAGTAAGTTTAAATTACTTCACTCCTGTGAGTGTCCTCATACGTGTTGCAAAACTGCTCTTTTTTCTCACATATGAGAATGTGTTCTCATATGTGTTACAAAACTGCTCTTCGGTGAAGTTGTATAAAGGCACAGAGTATACATAAATGACTTATCTCCAGTGTGTGTGTTCTCATATGTGTTACAAAACTGCTCTTCTGTGAAGTGGTATAAAGGCACAATGTACATATAAATAGCTTCTCTCCAGAGTTTGCCCTCCTCATATGTGTTACAAAACTGCACTTCAGCAAAGTTGTATAAAGACACAGAGTGAATTTAAATGGCCTCTCTCCTGTTGTGTGACCTCATATTATGTCTTTTTAAACTGGACTTTGCTGGTATTGAAAAAACACACTAAGCGTGTGTCCTCATATGTACTATCAAACTGGACTTCAAGGAAGTTGTATAAACACAATGAGTACATGTAAATGGCTTCCCTCCTGTGTGTGTCCTCATATGTACTACCAACGTGGACTTTTTTAAAGTTGCATATACACACTGATTACATTTAGATGGCTTCTCTCCAGTGTGTTTCCTCATGTGAAATACCAAAGTGGCCTTCTCTGAAATTGCATAATGACACTGAAACATTTAAATGGCTTCTCTCCAGTATGTGTTCTCATATGTCTTTTCAAATTAGACTTTACTGTAGTTCTATATATACACTGTGTACATTTAAATGGCTTCTCTGCAGTGTGTATCCTCATATGTGTTATCAAAGTGGACTTCTGTGAAGTTGTATACAGACACTGCATGAGTACATTTAAATGGCCTCTTTCCAGAGTGTGTCCTCATATGTCTTTTTAATATGCTCTTCTGTGAAAATGTATAAAGACACTGATTGCATTTAAATGGCTTCTCTCCAGTGTGTGTCTTCATATGTCTTTTTAAACTGGACTCATGTGAAGTTGTATAAAGGCACTGAGTACATTTAAATGGCTTCTGTTTAGTCTGTATTCTCATATGTGTTATTACAGTGGACTTGTGTGACGTTTTATAAAGACATTGAGGACATTTAAACGGCTTCTCTCCAGTGTGTGTCCTCATATGTACTAGTAATCTACCCTTCTGTGAAGATGCATAAAAACACTGAATACATTTATATGGCTTCTCTCCGGTGTGTGTCCCCATATGTACTACCAAACTGCTCTTCTGTGAGGCTTTATAAACACACTGAGTACATTTATATTGCTTCTTTCCGGTATATGTTGCCATACTGCACATTGTTGTATTTGTTCCTTTTGAGTTGTCTGATGTTAGGCCAGTATCCTCCGGATTGATTACCTTAAACAAAATAATATACCTTATAAAAGAAATATACTATGCTTTTATAAGCAATAAAAACATAGTATTATAAAAGCATAGCTTATAAAAGAAATATATTAATGTCTCAAAACTTGATTGTGTAAACATTTTATTTACAAATTTAATACATAATCAGACATAGTCTGACAATGTCTAGTGAATACTATATCACCAGACATTGTAATACCACTACGGAGGATAATGATACCGTCTCAACCAAAGAAACCAGCAGTCGGGAAATGTTTACAGCTTAAACAATGTTACTGCATACTTGGTGTTTAACAGATATTTGCCAGAAAATAGTAGAATATTTATCTCTTCTGTCAGTCAACCAATATCTTTTAAACATATACTCTATTAATATATTAACAATGTAAGAAAAGTTAATTTATGAGAGAACACACTATGTAACGGGCCAAAAATTAGCCAGGATAAAAGTAAGCAATCAGCTGTTGAACTTGGAAATAGCTGTGCTATGGCTACTGGAAGAAGAGAGGGGGAAAGAGAGTGAGGGAAGACAAATGACTAGCAGAGTGAGTGAAGTCGAGCATTACGTTCCCCTATTAATAAAACAAACGCATTTGAATATTTCAAAGTATTTTACCAAAATTACAAAAGAATTTATAGAAAGGTTATCCAAGCCGCAAAGACATATGATATTTCCACAACTGTCTGGAACATCAGAAACAATAAGCAGAAAGAATAGAAACAAATAAAAGTTAAAATTGGGGAAAACTTTGTGGAGGACAGGATCGAGCTGGCGAATGAGTTTAACAGATTCTTTACATCTGTTGTTTGTGAGCTATGAGACCATCCATTAACTCCATAAGAAACCCATTCGCATCTGCGGAGCTCAGTTACCTCAATGGTACTAACTCAGGTTGTTCAGTAAGAGCTGGAGAAAATTATTCAGCAGATCCCAGCCAAAAAGGCAAACTATATAAATTTAATATCCGTGTGGCTTGTTAAAAAATGTTCAAAATATATTATTCATCTTTGACAAAATTGATAAACTTATCTTTTGAACATGGAGTTTTTCCCTCACTCCTAAAAACTGTAAAAGTGTGTCCAATTCTTAAGAAAAATTATCCTTATTGTACAAATAATTATAGGCCTGTCTCAATTTCACCAGTGTTCAGCAAAGTCTTTGAAAAACTATTTTTAATTAGAATGATTCAGTTCTAAAATAAACACAACCTTCTTTCTGATGATCAATTCGGTTTCAGAAAAGGCAAGTTGACAATCGACGCAGTCATTTGTCTCGTTGTAAAGGTTGTCGAGGGATTGGAAGGTTGACGGTACACACTAAGTGTATTTTTCGATTTGTCAAAAACATTCGATGGTGTTGACCACATTAAGCTGCTTAACAAACTTGAATCTTATGGCATCAGAGGCATGCCACTCAAGTGGCTTCACTCTTTCCTGTACAGCCGATCCCAAGTCGTCCAAATTTCAGATAAATTCTTTGAACCTATTGAACTGAGATATGAGTCCCTCAGGGTTCAATAATCAGCCCAATTATTTTTCTTATCTATGTCAACGACATAGGGTCAGCACTACTGCATGGGGGGCTCATATAGTATGCGGATGGCACGACCCTCTTGTTCGACAGCAAATCAAAACCAATCCTAGAACAACAATCTTTTGTTGATTTAAACAATTGCGTTTAGTATTTTAATAGTCTCAATCTCGAAGTAAACCTCTCCAAATGTAATGTATTAACATTTTCGTTGCTACCACAAGATATCACTGAAAGGCCAACCGTTTTGTTGGGGTATACCCTGCTAAATGAGGCTGTTAGTTCAAAATTCCTGGGAATACACCTGGATCGAGGGTTAGCCTAGAATTATCACTTTGACCTTGTTTGCTCAAGAGTGTCCTCAGAGGCATTTATGTCTTGGTTTCGATGTGGTATGAATGTATTATTTAGAATTTTTTTATATAAATATATGACGATTGCTATACATTTTTAAAATGTCTTTGCAAAATAAACTTGATTTGATTTGATTACCAACATGGTGTCCGCTCAATTTTTGCCATTATTCGGGACACTACTATAAAAGTCTGGAGTGTCAATGTTGGTGGTAATGAGTCTAAGAGCTGTGTAGAGGAGAGAACTGAGTATCAGGCTCTCCAGTTAGCAAAAATCAGACCATTACAATGTGATTCGGACGCCACGTAAAACTGTAGGACCCTTGGTTGCCCTGGCTATTAATTAATTGCTCTCTAAGGAACAGTCGACCTCAGCAACAATGACTACTCTCGTTTATCTACATTTATCATACTCATTCACCCCTCATATTCGTCCACAGGGCCGCCCAGAGGGGGGGGGGCAAGTGGGGCAGATTGCCCCGGGGCCACACAAACTTAGTCCAGAGGGGGGTCACATTTCATGGACCAAAAAATAAAATACTTAATATACTACATAAGAAATTATTCAGGTCTATATCACAGCATTATTACTGTGAGATTAGGCTTGATAAGTATACATTTTTAGTTTTAAAATGTTTAAACTAAACCATTGGTTTTATAGCAACTAGGGAGTTTTTGGCGCAAGTTGAACACTGGTCTTTGAAGACTGCTAGTGGTATTATAGCGCGCTACAGTGGCGTGACTTCTCTCATTCAACTGCAACTTTACCCATCACCGGTTGTCTTGTTTGTGTCAAGGGTAAAGTCGCCCAGCTTGTGAAGACACCAACATATCTTTCCAATTTGCGAACATATAAATACGGTTTAATGGTGTGGACACCAATGAGATGATCTGTTTTCGTATACTATTTTAATAAAACCTGTCAAAAGATTCACAAACTTTTCATTTGAATTACTCAAAACTCTGTTTTTGAAATGCATTCATATTTTCTGTATGTTTTAATTTTAAAGTCTCTACTATTTCAAACAAAATTGTTATACTTGTCCTTAATTCATCTCTGTCTTGGCTTTTAGTGATAGGGAAAATCAATTGCTTGGGCACACATTATAATCCTTACAAAACCAGTAGTTATGATTACTATAATAAACCTAAGATAACACAGTGATTACGAATGTATGTATTTTGTATTGGTTTATTGGTCATGCTTTAAAGTGTAGTTTAACCTTATTTTTGTATTTTTTTCGCCCATTCTGTTTGTGTAAATAAATAATCTTGATTTAGTGTTTCAAACATTTTTTGACTCGTTGTAGCAAAATAATAGCACTATTTAATGTGAAAACGAGTGACCAGTAACCTGCGACCTAAAGTATGCAAATGGATGGCAATAAAAAAAGTGGAAGCCTAAGAACAATAAAATTAAAGTAAAAATGTTATATCTGACATTAAAAGGTCGAAGTCCTTATGAGTAGGTTGCCACACATCCGTATTTTGTACGTATACTGTACTAGCCGAGTACCCGTGCTTTGCTACGGTTATTTACTTAATTACTTAGCGGTAAGTTAATTGATAATCATTACAAAAATTATAAAATCGTGTGATGGAACACAAATGTAAATTATAACATTTCTTTGTAGACAACGTAAGAAACAAAGATGTTTGACCCTGTGGTTGAAGGATCGTTAAACTTTCCGAAGAGCTAACCCTTGAGCAAGCAACATATAATTGGCCATGAGAGAAGCAGTCTTCCCTCAGATCAACGCCGGCCATTTTCAGAAACTGCCCTTGTGATTTATTTATTCCATTCATAGATTCAAATTCACTCGTAAAACTAAGCTTCTGGTGGTGACAATTAAGTATATTTAACATATTATCTAAGTCATTACATGATTTCTCGTTAAACAAAACCAGAATATCATCGACATAACGGGTGTAAAATATGATATCATGTTCCTTTTTTAATTTATCTAAAATGGAGTCTTCATGATACTGTAAATAAACTTCTGATAAAATGGCTGACAGTGGACTACCCATAGCTAAACCATCGTTTTGTAAGTAAAATTTGTTATTGAAACGGAAGTAATTTTGTTTCAAGATAGTTTTTAGCAACTTTACAATTTGATTTACATACACTTTTTCATATTGTTGTTCTACAATCTTTTCCTTAACTAAGTTAATCACTTCATCAACTGGAATATTAGTGTATAGATTACATATGTCAAATGAGGCTAACCTAGTCTTATTACACAATTTTACATGACTGACCGTATCAACGAAATCAATACTGTTCTTAACGGTATATTTATTTTCAAGGTTCAAAGCAGAAGTCAAAATATTGGACAATATCTTTGATACGTTGTAAGTAGGCGCAGATTTGAAATTTACCAGGGGCCTAATAGGTACATTAGGTTTGTGAATTTTCGGAATACCATTCATTGTGGGTGCCTTAGGATTATTCATAAAAGCTCTAAAACGAACATTATCAGTAATAACTTTTGTACAAGATTTTACAACTTTATTAATTTCATCCTGATATTTATTTGTAGGATCACCTTTTAGTTCTTGAAATTTATTTTCCTTGATAAAATCTTCAGTTTTAGTAATATATTCTTCTTTTTTCAGAATTACAATTGCGTTGCTCTTATCCGCTTTAACTGCGACTAGATCTTCATTCTGTAATTTCTGTTTTACATCTAAACAAACTTTATAATCTAAAACCTGTTTCAAATTATTAGTTTATTTATTTATTTATTTATTTATTTATTGGTTCAACGGTTCCACCATTTTCACAAAACTTATATACAGTTATAAATACAATCATTAACATAATTATAGTGCATTAATACAAACACAGCAATCAAGATGGCAAAAAGTAACATTTAGCATTTCGAGTTCGACAATGACTTACATAACTACAAAAAACAACAATATATTTAACTCAGAACACAGTAAGTACTGGCGAGTATGTGTGCATATATAACAAAAGACTAACAATCCTTAATAGAGTCTCTAAGCAACATAACAGAAATAGAATTAATAATTCATAACAACAATAACAATAATAATAATAATAAATAACAATAACAATAATAATAATAATAAACAACAATAATAAGTGATGTCGTGTTATGTGATTTCAATAATGTAGGTGAATGAAATAATTAATTACTGTGCATATGAGGGAAGTCAATGCCCACCTGTGCAAGATACTTCTTACGTAGTGACTTTGGACTTTCATTGAAGAAATCAATATATGTGGCTTCACTCCCCAACCTCAAGAGTCTAGTGATACCGTTGTTGGCGGCATAGTTCGTTGGCTGAAATCTTCTCAGGAAAGTTGACTTTGACCTTGTGCCTCTGGGAATTGAAATATCGATATCAGACAACAGTGAGGGACAGTCCAAGATTCCATTTACCAGTTTATGCAGAAAGAGGAGATCCATGTACTTCCTTCTCACATGAAGAGGCTGCAAACCATACATCTCACCGACCTCCGCTACAGGGGTATCCAGATAATTGTAACCTAGTTTCACTCCTAGAATTCTCAATAGGCGCAATTGTATCCTGTTGATAAGCCCAATGTGCCCTGCCTGGTAGGGCGACCAAATTATTGAACAGTACTCCAACAAGGGGCGCACAAGGGCCTTATACAAAATAACGAGTGTATGAGGAGATTTGAAATCTTGACTTGCTCTAATTATGAACCCAAGCAGAGAAGAGGCCTTACAAGAAATATACATGAGGTGTTCGTATGGGCTGAGAGAAGGTGTCATAATGACACCAAGATCTCTTATTTTCTCCACCACCCGAAGCAGTGATCCACTGATGTGGTAATCGAAGGTTTTGGCTGTAGTGTTACGAGTAAAAGAAATTACAGAACATTTTGATACATTTAGCTCCATGGCGTTTGAACTGCACCATTGATTTATTCCATCGAGAGAAAGTTGAAGGTCCTCATGATCCTGTAGAGAAGACACCATGTTAAAAATCTTGATATCATCAGCGAAGAGCAGCGACTTGCAAGGAATTACACTGGTTATGTCATTAATGAATAACAAAAAAAGCAGTGGGCCCAAGTGAGATCCCTGCGGCACACCAGATATTGCGGGAAAAGGCTGAGATACGCCACCGTCACACTTAACGATCAAAGAACGATCAGTTAAGTAGCTCTTCAACCATTGCAGAAGGGATCCCCATATTCCATAACCTTCAAGCTTAGCGATGAGTAGGCTGTGATTAATCTTGTCAAAGGCTTTGCTGAAGTCCAGGTACACACAGTCCACTTGAGCAGAATTAACAAAGCTCTTCATAATATACTCCTGGAGCACCATCAAATTAGTAGCAGTAGAGCGACCTCTTAGAAACCCATGCTGCTCTGGACAGATGTAACTTTTCAGGTGGAAGTACATATGATCAAGAATCACACTTTCAAAGATCTTAGCTATAGCGGATTGGATTACTATGGGGCGGTAATTTCGTACATCCCATCTATTTCCAGACTTGAAGATGGGGACGACAAAGCTTTGTTTCAATATCGATGGGAAAATGCCAGATGCAAGGAGGCACCTGAACAGAACTGTCAGATGAACTGCAATAACGGGAGCACAAAACTTCAGAACACTAGGCGGTACATCATCCGGTCCAGCACCCTTTCTCGCATCAAGTGAATCCAGCCTCTGATGTACATCTGGGGCAGTTATATGGCAGTAAGACAACGTTTGGTTCATGCCAAAGTCAAACTTGGGGACGGGGACGACTAAGTCGCTGAATACTGATGCAAAATAATCAGCAAAGAGTTCGCATTTACCTGGGGGCTCATTTTCCTTCCTATCATCAAAGGACACCTGTACAGGCAGACCAGGAGAGCTCTTGAGAGAGCCAATGTGGGACCAGAAGGACTTAATGTTCAATGGTATATCGTTTTCGACCACACTAATGTAGCGAGAATAGCACAGACGAGTAAGGGCCTTACATTCTCTTCTGACTCGGCGGAAATTCTCAAGGTCATCTTGTGCCAGTGATATCTTGTAGATTCTATGTAATTGCTTCTTTTTAATGACCAATTGTTTTAATTCACTTGAGAACCATTTTGGGAACCTGGATTTACCAGCCATCCTGATTGGAGTATTTGTTCTAATTAACGAGACCAAGTAGTCACTGAATTTATTGAAGGCCTTTTCTGGGTCTTTTAGATCATCCGATGTAGGGTAACAGAGAGCCTGAATACCCTCGAACACTGCATCTAAGTCACATCTACGGAAATCCAGCGTTGTACTTCGGTTTTCGTCGGTAGACGAATGCAGTACCTCCACCACAAAATGCAGAGCTGGATGGTGCCTATCCTCATCCAACAGTATATCCTGTGCATGGTCAGTTTTAGAAGTTTGAACAGATGAGAATATGAGATCAAGGCATACTCCTCTGTAGTTTAGCACTTCATTTACTTGCTTCAAATTATATGTATTAGAAAGCTCAAGAAGACAACACGACGAGTTTGAGGCAGTAGTGGTATCCAAGTGTGTCCAATCTGTGTCAGGCTGATTAAAATCACCCATCAGTATAACCTCAGCAGGCAATATCAGAGAACCAAGGACCTCATCCACAGCATCCCTAAAACCTGAGTATATTAAGCTGGGTTGGTTTGGAGGAATATACACAACACCAAGAAGTATTGTGGAAGATGAAAACTTACACAAGACAAATAGACATTCAATATCACTCACATTGGTAGGAACTCTAGTACAAGATATGCAATTTCGAATGGCTACGAGAACTCCACCCCCACTAGTCTTGGAGCTAGTTTGTTGGGATCTATCACACCTAAAAATGTGGAACCCAGAAAGACCAAGCTCAGCATCATGCAAGTCAGGTGTAAGGTTGGTTTCAACCAGTGATATGATATCGTAAGGTGACGTACTTACAGCTAGAGATAAAGAATTCAGTTTAGTCCTTAAACCATTTACATTCTGAAAATAACAAGAAACAGATAGAGGGGAACCATTGAACCTTACACGTTTTTTGAACTCTTGACAATTTTGGGAACATTGTTCAAATATTTAATGGTAAGATCAGATTCACCACGAGATTTCCTGTCCTCAAGCTCAGCTATCACTGATTTAAGGTGTTTCTGTTCTCGAGGAGTGCGATCCCTTGCGATCTTGACAGCAGAGAAAGCTTGATCCAGTGTTGACACGGCATCAATTGAAAAATTTGCAAATATCTGGCGAGCATCTTGCTCACATTTCAAAATTACTTTCAGTGGTCTAGGCTCATCACCAGTCTTTTTGCCTACTCGGTAAGTTTTGACACCTTCACTGCAGAAGTTTGGACAGGACTGTTTAAATATTTTAACAGTTTTATAAATAGTTTTATAAATAGTTATAACTATTTTATAAATAGTTTGGACCTGCATTGTTTTACATATTTTACTTACATCATATCTAATTTCGTTTCTGTTACAATCTTTCAACTGTGATACATTACATTCAATGTCTGTGGCTAAAATATCGGCTTGTTTGTTTTGATTTTTTATGAAATTATGTTTGGGTCCATAACACAATACATCATTTTCAGATTTGCTAAATTCAACATTACTCATATTAATTACCCTTTTATGAAAAACGTGACTTTCATCATTAACTAAATGGCTAGTTAGATTGTCATTAGTACTTACATTCCTTAATCTTTGCAATTTCTTATTAAGTTTATTATATTTCGATTCCATTATACGTGAAATTTCCTCATCAAGACTATCGTTCAGCAAATACCAAGCCCTACTACCATATTCTTTAACAAATTGCATATGAATGTCGTAACTCTTAAATGTCAGTTCCTCTTTTTTGCGATATAAATCTTTAATTGAGTTATTTAAAAACAGTTTTTCAGCTTGTTGTTTTGTTTTCCTACCAACCATAGTATTACATTTAATTTTCACATTAACATATTTAGGTATTAAACCATGCTGCAAGCATTGCTTATTAAAATAAATATCGGCAAGAGTAGTGTGAACTTTGATTCTAACATTCCTGTAAATCATTGCTAAATTTGCCTGACTGGCATTTACAAATAGTTTTTTAATTAGCATAATACGTGTTGGTACATATACAATACAAGTAAACGTCACACAACACAAATTTATTACAATATAAGCACAAAATGCACAAATATACTACAATACAAGCACAAAATGCACGAATATTATGGTGATCGATTTCGGTGAACCACGCTCACCTTCCTCAGACCAGAGGGATTCACAAAAGAATGGAAAACGGTGTTCAACATCTCAATTTATAGGCCTATGATCACGTGACCCCATTGGCTGGAATCGTCAAAATGGCGGCTGCTGTGATATTATTGGTTAATTCCTATTGTCTGTTACTTCTCTTCTTTTATTCGCTGAAAATACATTATTAAAAACTATTTCGGAATCAAAATTAACCTGTTCATTCATTAATTTATCACGATCCTTACATTTTTCTTTAAAAATAAATAACTCTTCCCAAGCATTCATGTTACGACCCTTCTTACAAACTTTTAGAATATCTACATTTTCATCTATTTTATTCAAACTGTGGGTACAATTCAGAAGGTGTTTAGCTACATTAGATCTTTCAGGTTTCTTATTTTTAAAAGCAGAGACATGGTTTTTATATCTTTTGCTAAAATTTACAGTCTGACCTATGTAAAACATATTACAATCATTACAGTTAATCCTATATATTCCTGAATTATTGAATTTATCTTCACTTTCAATATTCGGGTGTAAAATGTTGGACATAGTATTACAAGTCTTAAATGCTACTGATAAATTGAATTTCTTAAATCTATTACCAACTCTTTATGTAAACGGTCCATTGTAATGGATAGATACATACTTCTTTTGTTCTTTATCGGATTTTTCTTTTTTAAGTGTTGTTCGTCTATCGTCTAGAATTTTGTTTTCTATTTTCTTTTTAATTCTACTTCCAATTTCATCAATCATTGATGCCTTGTATCCATTTGCAATGGCTATTGATTTTATTAAATTTATTTCCTGTTTTCTATCTGCAACACTTAATGGTATTGAATACGCCCTATATAACATACTTCTGAAGCTAGCTGTTTTGTGAGACGGGGGATGGACAGAACTGTTATTTATGGTACAATTGGTTTGAGTAGGTTTCCTGAAAATTCTATATGAAAGTGAAGATAAATTCAATAATTCAGGAATATATAGGATTAACTGTAATGATTGTAATATGTTTTACATAGGTCAGACTGTAAATTTTAGCAAAAGATATAAAAACCATGTCTCTGCTTTTAAAAATAAGAAACCTGAAAGATCTAATGTAGCTAAACACCTTCTGAATTGTACCCACAGTTTGAATAAAATAGATGAAAATGTAGATATTCTAAAAGTTTGTAAGAAGGGTCGTAACATGAATGCTTGGGAAGAGTTATTTATTTTTAAAGAAAAATGTAAGGATCGTGATAAATTAATGAATGAACAGGTTAATTTTGATTCCGAAATAGTTTTTAATAATGTATTTTCAGCGAATAAAAGAAGAGAAGTAACAGACAATAGGAATTAACCAATAATATCACAGCAGCCGCCATTTTGACGATTCCAGCCAATGGGGTCACGTGATCATAGGCCTATAAATTGAGATGTTGAACACCGTTTTCCATTCTTTTGTGAATCCCTCTGGTCTGAGGAAGGTGAGCGTGGTTCACCGAAATCGATCACCATAATATTCGTGCATTTTGTGCTTGTATTGTAGTATATTTGTGCATTTTGTGCTTATATTGTAATAAATTTGTGTTGTGTGACGTTTACTTGTATTGTATATGTACCAACACGTATTATGCTAATTAAAAAACTATTTGTAAATGCCAGTCAGGCAAATTTAGCAATGATTTACAGGAATGTTAGAATCAAAGTTCACACTACTCTTGCCGATATTTATTTTAATAAGCAATGCTTGCAGCATGGTTTAATACCTAAATATGTTAATGTGAAAATTAAATGTAATACTATGGTTGGTAGGAAAACAAAACAACAAGCTGAAAAACTGTTTTTAAATAACTCAATTAAAGATTTATATCGCAAAAAAGAGGAACTGACATTTAAGAGTTACGACATTCATATGCAATTTGTTAAAGAATATGGTAGTAGGGCTTGGTATTTGCTGAACGATAGTCTTGATGAGGAAATTTCACGTATAATGGAATCGAAATATAATAAACTTAATAAGAAATTGCAAAGATTAAGGAATGTAAGTACTAATGACAATCTAACTAGCCATTTAGTTAATGATGAAAGTCACGTTTTTCATAAAAGGGTAATTAATATGAGTAATGTTGAATTTAGCAAATCTGAAAATGATGTATTGTGTTATGGACCCAAACATAATTTCATAAAAAATCAAAACAAACAAGCCGATATTTTAGCCACAGACATTGAATGTAATGTATCACAGTTGAAAGATTGTAACAGAAACGAAATTAGATATGATGTAAGTAAAATATGTAAAACAATGCAGGTCCAAACTAATAATTTGAAACAGGTTTTAGATTATAAAGTTTGTTTAGATGTAAAACAGAAATTACAGAATGAAGATCTAGTCGCAGTTAAAGCGGATAAGAGCAACGCAATTGTAATTCTGAAAAAAGAAGATTATATTACTAAAACTGAAGATTTTATCAAGGAAAATAAATTTCAAGAACTAAAAGGTGATCCTACAAATAAATATCAGGATGAAATTAATAAAGTTGTAAAATCTTGTACAAAAGTTATTACTGATAATGTTCGTTTTAGAGCTTTTATGAATAATCCTAAGGCACCCACAATGAATGGTATTCCGAAAATTCACAAACCTAATGTACCTATTAGGCCCCTGGTAAATTTCAAATCTGCGCCTACTTACAACGTATCAAAGATATTGTCCAATATTTTGACTTCTGCTTTGAACCTTGAAAATAAATATACCGTTAAGAACAGTATTGATTTCGTTGATACGGTCAGTCATGTAAAATTGTGTAATAAGACTAGGTTAGCCTCATTTGACATATGTAATCTATACACTAATATTCCAGTTGATGAAGTGATTAACTTAGTTAAGGAAAAACTTGTAGAACAACAATATGAAAAAATGTATGTAAATCAAATTGTAAAGTTGCTAAAAACTATCTTGAAACAAAATTACTTCCGTTTCAATAACAAATTTTACTTACAAAACGATGGTTTAGCTATGGGTAGTCCACTGTCAGCCATTTTATCAGAAGTTTATTTACAGTATCATGAAGACTCCATTTTAGATAAATTAAAAAAGGAACATGATATCATATTTTACACCCGTTATGTCGATGATATTCTGGTTTTGTTTAACGAGAAATCATGTAATGACTTAGATAATATGTTAAATATACTTAATTGTCACCACCAGAAGCTTATTTATTTATTGTCATAGCAAAGCAGTGCTTCACAGGAAACTGCAGTCTTTTAAACTGAAAATGGTAATCCGATGGTATTAGGGGAACACGTGGAATGAAGACTACTTCATACTGGCCACATCCAGTAAATATTGTTGCTTCTATGACGTTTTTGTGCAACACTTTTACTTGGATCCTAGTGCCGTTGCAAAGCTTAGGTGGTACCAGGTTTCTTAGCAACATTATTGGAGCTCCAACCTTAAGGTAAAGATTGTGTGGTGGAATGCCTGGAGGATTAAGCGTGTGTAAAAACTCTACCGGGTAGTGAACCGCATCTTCTACTTCCACCACAGAATCCACCGATTGGTAACATATACAGTCTCAGTTGGCAGTTTTTCCAATAATATATTATTGATATTTGTAGCAGTGGCGTAGCCAGGAGGGGGTTACTGGGGGTCACAACCCCCCCCCCCTTAAAAATTACGTTTTATACCAATGTACCAACACAATATTTAAAAACTCTATTCAGCAACACTAATACAGGCACATTAAATTAGTGAATGTATTCTGAACTAGTGTACTTTAAATTAGGCTGCATTTATTTTTGTTAAGACGTTAAAATAAGCAACATCAGTCCTTCATATAAATAGCCCAACCGCTCGGACCCGGCGTCAGCCGTCAGGGTGGCAACACTGGTGCCACTGGCAGCGCCAACAGGCGATGGCTAGTGATGACTCACTCCAGCTGACTTGGTCTTATAGTGGACGAGTCTATTTTGCGTGTTCCGGGGTGAGGGATGGTTGTGTGTTTACTCACTTAGTTTAGTTCAGTCACATTGCACTCACAGGTTTATTGCGTTCACTTGGTCTGGTGTGAGTGGCTTTCTTAGCATTTTTAAAGTTATACATTGACAATGTAACATTGTTATAAGGTGTGAGGAAGAAGTTTCAGTACAGCGAATTTATATCGTACACGTCTATTAATTGTACTTTAAATAAGTGTTATCATCTCTTGTTATATTCAGTGTTCTTTAAGTATTAAGTTGTACAGTAATTATTGTGATCGCATTAATAATGGATAGACACAATTACAATAAAAGGCAAGCTAGTTTGGTTACGTTCTTTCTAAAACGAAATAAAACTGAAGATACCCAGACAACACAGCAAATTATAAAAGCCGAACAAAAATGTGTTGATATTTCTGACGCTACATCCCATGAAAGTTCACTTTCTACTTCGCACTGTGAAGGAATGGGAAGTCCTAACGACATAGCAAACTTTGTTAACAAATCAAAACAGGTAAGAAGTTTATATTATTGACACCAGTTATTACTGGGGAGTTTCACAGTTATACTTGAGGTGCAAATTGAGCATCCATGTACTGTATTTAAAATTAAAATTATTCCTGTTATGAGTTTGTAAGTTCATTCACTTTCTAAAGTCAATTCTTAACAGATTTTTATGATTATTTTTGTTGTTGTTTGAAAGCAATATCATGCTGTTGGTCAATGTGAACCTCAATGTTTTATTGGAGCTGTTATGTGATAGTTTTAAATTAATTTTTCATTAAACTACTTTAAAAACTAAAAAAAACAGCGGTTTCACGGATAGTTTTCAGTCTCTAAAGTGAGCTATTTACGGGCCAGTATCAGGATCAGCTGTTTTGATCCGGAATTGTACATGAACTTGGTAAAAACAATAAATAATAGCAATACGTTTTCAAATATAAACATGCAAAAAGGCATGTTTTGAGCAATTCTGATGAAGTCATTTTATTACAAAAATACGCCAATTATTTACGTGATTTTATTTCATTTGCCAGGGTTGAGTCTATTTTTATTTTTGATGTATACCATATTTTACTCCACGTAAAGAGTTGATATATGAAAGAAGTATGATTTATGACCATGGTCTAAACTCTTCAACTTTAAATTTTTAATCACTCAACAATTAGGAAAATTATAATAATTTAGGTCTGACAGGAAATAAATAAATTCGTATAAGAAATCAATTTTGTTGTTGCTTTTGTAATGAATAAATCAATCATAAATAAGCACGTATTATTGCAAAATATTAATATTATTTTGACATATTATTATTTGTTTAGTATTCTTAAGAGGAAATCTTAATATTGTCCAGTCCACGAAAGTTCATTATAAAACTACCGATCAAATAAAAATAAAAAAACACTTCGTTGTTAATATTCATTGCATCTTGTCATTCTGTTGCTTTTAAATGTTCATATCTTTTTTTTTTTACTTTTACCTATTAACCAAATAAGCTGCCACTACAATTAATGTCGAATATAGAAAGAAACTTAATACAATGATGTAACTTTTTCACGTTTAGGTATCTAGTATTATTCCAGTTAATGTGGTTTTCAGTTGTGTGTGGATGCGGGCTTAAGGAAAGCTATCCTTGTTGACAATTGGGTACCTGCCTGTACCTTCAAATTCCCTGGCAGTGGTAAGAGAAACCTGAAGTTCCAATGGCACTGGTTGAATAGATGGAATTGGCTGGCGTACTCCCAAATTGATGATGGTGCCTTTTGTAAGTATTGTGTATTATTTTCTTCACATGGAGCTGGAAGTGGCCATCAACCGTTAGGAAAACTGGTTAAGACTAAATTTAACAATTGGAAAGATGCTGTAGAGGATTTTAACAGACACGAGATGAATGAGTACCACAAATGTTGTGTCCTCAAAGCAGTTGAATTTGAGCGTATAGCAGCCAAAAAACAGGATCCTGTTGATCTGCAAATCGATACAGGCCTAAAACAACAAGTAGAAGATAATAGGAAGAAAATTGTTCCTATAATTGAGACAATAATAATGTGTGGTCGGCAAAACTTATCTCTTAGAGGACATCGGGACCACGGGCCTATCGACCTTAGTGAAGAGGAGCCAGTTGAAAATGATGGAAACTTTCGAGCTCTGCTACGTTTTCGAGCAAAAGCTGGAGATAAGGATTTAGAGAGACATTTTGAAACGAAAAGCCTGAATGCTATGTACATTAGTCCTCAGACTCAAAATGAAATTATTGATGCCTGCAAAGAGTTTATTTTGAACAATGTTGTAAGTCGGGTCAATAAAGCACAATGCTTTACTATTTTAGCTGATGAAACCACAGACATAGCGGGAGTAGAACAGATGTCGCTTTGCACTCGGTACATTGACACTGACACAGAAAAGGTCAGGGAGGATTTTCTTCTGTTTGTCCCAGTGACTGATGTAACTGGGAGAGGATTAGCTAGTAAAATCCTAGAAACTCTTGAAAAAGTAGGAGTAGAGTTAAAGTATCTCAGAGGCCAAGGATATGACGGGGCTAGCACGATGAGTGGGCAGTTTAATGGTGTTCAGTCAGTTATAAGGGAAAAATATCCGTTGGCTTTGTACATGCACTGCAGCTCACATGTACTTAATCTTGCCATTACTGAAGCCTGCTCTGTCCAAGGAATAAGAAATTGCATGGGAGTTGTGGGGAACGTTTGTTCTTTTTTTAGGTATCCCAAGAGAATGAATGATCTGAAACAATCGATTGAAAAAAATGTCCCGGAGAGCAACAAAACCAAACTCAAGTCTCTGTGTAACACTCGGTGGGTCGAACGACATGACTCCATTTGTGTGTTTTTGGAACTATTTGATGCTGTAGTGTACAGCCTTGAGAGTATATGTCAGTGGACTGATCGTGAGACATCCACTAATGCCCACCAGTTGTTGAGCGCTATGCAGAACTCCGAATTTCTTGTTGCATTACATGTTTTGAACAAGGTCTTTAGTTTAAGTGCGCCTTTGAGCCGCTTTTTCCAGGAAGAAGAACTTGACATTGCAAGGGCGTTTTGTTATGCTGCAGTTGTTGAGGAAAGAATCAGAATCAGAATATCTTTATTGATAACAGAAATACCTCTGCATAATTGCGTAAAATTATCATAATATACATGCTATACATGATATACATAATATTTACAAAAACAAAGAACAATAAAATAATTAACAGTATCCTTAATAAACTAAAGACTCGATTACAATTTATTTAGGTGGCCGTCTCTTGATTACTGTTTACAGGAGGAGAGGTGGACAAAAAATCCCCGACACCGTAGAAGGCCTTTTCAAGGAACATGCTTCTTGCCCCCCTCTCAAACCTTCCCACATCGCCATCCGCTTTAAGAGTCTTAGGCAGTGCATTGAAGAGCTGGGCCCCTCGGTATCTTAGGTGTCTTTCAAAGAAACTTGTTTTGTGAGAAGGAATGTCAACATTATTTGTTGGCCTGAGGTTGTACCTACTTTGCTTGTGATCAACGCGGAACATTTGAGGGTGTTTCTTTACAAAAGTGACACAATTGAACATGTACAAACAAGGAAAAGTTAATATCTTTTTCTGCTTGAAGATTTCACGGCAAGATGCCCTGTACGGTAAGTTAAAAACTATCCTCACTGCTTTCTTTTGTAGTTTAAAAACGAAATTAGTTCGAAAACATTCACTCCCCCAAATTGCAACAGCATATGATAAATGTGGAAATATCATCCCATAATATGCAGTAAGAAGCACCTTAGAATCAGCGAAAGCAGCCAAATTCCTCAAAACAAATATGCCAGAGCTCAGCTTATTGCAAACATAATCAATGTGATCACCAAACTTCAAATGTTTATCTATCCATATGCCAAGAAACTTTGTTGAGTCACAAACTTCGATCACATTATTTCCAATCAAGTAGGAAGATTGACTATTTTCTTTTGAGTTAGATATAGAGAAATTCATTACCTTCGTTTTTGTGCTATTGATAATTAATTTATTGTCAACAAACCACTGGATAATCTTCTCACACTCACCAAAGACTCTCGCCACAAGATCCTTAATGGTTTTTGCCTTCAGAGAAACCTCGGTGTCATCACAATAAAGACAAATCTCAGCAAAAAGTTCAGATATACAATCAGGCAAGTCAACAATAAAAAGGAGGAAAAGGAGTGGACCCAAAATAGATCCCTGAGGAACGCCTATGTCAATATTGGATATTGAAGAATTCATAGATCGCCGACAGCCAGTACTATCCGTATAGGGCATTTGAACAGTTTGGGTCCTTCCACTCAAGTAAGAAGCAATCCACGACAAAGCGACCCCTCTAACACCCAATTTATAAATACAAGAATATATTCTTGTATAAATACAAGAAAGAATATCAAAACTTCGAAACAATGCTGACAAAGAATTTAAGAAAATTTTCCTTAAAGCAGAGGAAAAGGCTTCTTTTATGGAAACTCCCATTTCTACACCACGCATAGCAAAGCGCCAAACACAGAGGTGCAATGTGGAAACAACTGATGCGGAAGAGTACTACCGAGTGTCTTTATATGTCCCTTTTTTGGATAGCTTTTTAACTCAGCTGAACGATCGTTTCATGGCACACAAAACTGTTCTGAAATCTTTTATGTGTCTCTTGCCACGAAAAGACCAGATGAATCCAACTGATGAAGACGAAGAAGCAATGAAAACACTCACGAACAAATACCAAGTTGACTTAGGATGCAGTGAAGACAGTGCCTTAGGAGAATTGTATATCTGGTACAGTTTGCTTGCATCACAGGATAAACCTAAAGGCGCAATTGAAGCTCTCATCATGTGTGACAAGGACAAGTTGCCTGCCATATTCTCCCTACTTTGTGATATAAATTAAATACATATATATCACACAGGTCACCCACAACACGCCTTACCAATCTCATATCACACATGTTACCTACAACACGCCTTACCAAACCCATATCACACAGGTCACCCACAACACGCCTTACCAATCTCATATCACAGATTTCACCCACAACATGCCTTCCCAATCCCATATCACACATGTCACCCACAACACGCCTTACCAATCCCATATCACACAGGTCACCCACAACACGCCTTACCAATCTCATATCACACATGTCACCCACAACATGCCTTCCCAATCCCATATCACACATGTCACCCACAACACGCCTTACCAATCTCATATCACACAGGTCACCCACAACACGCCTTACCAATCTCATATCACACATGTCACCCACAATACCACAGTGCGTGTATGGGTGGGCGAGTAGGTCAATAGTTCAGAGCGTGTATGGGTGGGTCAATAGTTCAGTGGGTGTATGGGTGGGTGGGTGGGTCAATACCACAGTGCGTGTATGGGTGGGCGAGTAGGTCAATAGTTCAGTGCGTGTATGGGTAGTATTGACTTGTATGAATACCAATGTGCGTGTATGGAAGAGCGGATGGGTCAATACCAATGTGCATGTATGGGTGGGCGGGTGGGATATTTGCTACTATCCCGGTGACGTCTGCTTCCAGTGAACGGTCGTTTTCCAGTTTAAAACGGCTAAAAACGTACCTGAGGAACTCCACGAGTGACAACCGCCTAAATGGATTGGCCCTCATGAACATCCATCGAGACATTAACATAAGGCCGTCAGATGTATTAAACATATTTTCAATAAGACCACGAAGGTTGGACTTTAAATTGTGAAAAATACCTTACTCAAAAATCATTACTATTCACTCTCTGTCTCTATAAAGTGGGATTTATTTGTGATTTTCACTCTCTTGTATCTAAACAACTTTATATTACTATTGATTTTATATGTAATTTTAATTTTACTTTTCATTTCAACTCACTGGACAAGTAGGCCACCCAGTAGTGAATATTACGTATTTAATCTGCTGTAAATAAAACGGCTTTTGTAAAATAATTGTTTTATTTATCTATATCCTTTTCTTTACACTTGATGGGAGGCCAAATTATCAGTGTTTCACTAAAAATGTGTTTGAATTTTACTCACAATTACAACTAACTTAGACCTCCCATTGATAACTCTGTCTGTTCTATCTTAGATTATTTTACCTTCTACTCAAAAGTTGTATTATGCTAAAAATATTTCAAATCCAAATAAAACTATCAGGATTTGGACAATTCGGATTAAAAGAAAATTACAACGAACATGCTTTAAAATGCACGAGTTTTAACGTAGATTTTCCAAAATTTCCGGGGGAGGGCCCGGACCCCCCTTTTGACTGGGGTGTGCCCCCCTGGCCCCACTAAGCAACCCCCCCCCCTCAGACAAATCCTGGCTACGCCACTGATTTGTAGCAGTGTCATTCTTTGGTGTAAGGATAGCTCTTTCTCGAAACCAAGACAAATCTTTTAAATAAACATTTTTTAAATCTGAGTAAATGTTTTCAGCCAACGCTTGCAAGTCACATACAACTTTACATAAGTCTGCTGTAATACTAACTTTGCCGTTTTTCTCAGGTAGATTTCCATTGCCAATCTTTAAAAGTAAATTTGAGAATTCTCCTGCATTTAAACTGCCTTTAAGATGAACCCGCATATTTGTTTTCAAGGCAAGAACTTGGACTTTAGGCCAAAGAATAGATCTCTTAAGGCAGGGTTTGACTTCATCAGCTCGAGTTCCTTTAGGTACAACAGGCAAAGTTTGTCTGAAGTCTCCAGCCAATAAGAGCGTTACTCCACCCATCAGGTTTCTGTTATTTCTAATGTCTTGAAGAGATCTATCTAAAGCTTCAATTCCTGCCTTGTTGGCCATTGTGCATTCATCCCAAATTATTAACTTGCAATAGTTGAGAACCTCCGCCATGTCGCTTTGTTTTGAGATGTTACACATTGGAGTCTCAGAGTGGCGTAAGTTTAAAGGCAGTTTAAACGCAGAGTGAGCCGTCCTCCCTCCATCCAATAATGTTGCTGCTATACCTGAAGAAGCCACTGTTCCTGTCTTTTCTTAATGAGGCTAAAATTAAATTAAATAAAAATGTCTTCCCTGTACCACCTGGTGCGTCAAGGAAAAACAGTCTTCCAGCTTCGCTAGCCATTACTTCATTGTATACATCTTTCTGCTCATCGTTAAGTTTTGGCAAGTTTTCTGAAACCAACTGAGATAAATGAACCGCGTTGTAAGAGAGTTCTTTTAAGTACTCGTGATTGACTACAGTACTGTTTGGTCCTGGACTTGCAGAAGGAAGACCAAGCTGTTGAATTGATTGGTGGGACATCGAACGCACTAAGTTTTCTAATGACTGTAGGCATTTATTGTAAACAATGTTGTTTAGTGGTTCAAGTGGTAAATCAGGGCATTCATGTTGTATTTGTCTCTTAAAGTCCTCTGACATACTATCTCTGTGTTTTTCCCATAGCCCAAAAGGATTTGCTGATTGACAAAATACCAAAATTACTGCGAAAAGCTGCCTGATTTTTTAGGTGATTCCGAGACAGCAGCTTCTTCCAAGGTTATGTCCCAGTTACTGTCATCTTCAAGTAAACCTAACGCTCTGCAGGCAGACTGATAAGTGGGATGAACTACGCCAGATACCCTTTTAAGATCAATAAAACTTGTAGGCCCTTTAACTTAATGAAGAAGCATGCGGAGAAAGTAACATTCTATGTTGTTAGGGTGTACTGTGTAAACTCGACCAAGTACATCATGATCTTTTTTCATTCCTGGATGTCCTGGAACGGCTTTGCCTTGTTTACGACGACTAAACTTGTTATTTTTCCAGGTATAGTAAGGAGGTACTTCACTGTAAATTAGATTTCTGGCAAAACTGTCAGATTTGCAAAGCTCAAAGAATGCCAGAAGAGTCGTTTTTGGTGGATTCAGAAGTTTTTCTTGGACACTTTCGGGGTTGAAATAAACTCTCTGACCATTTTCAAGATGTACAGCTAAATGCATTGCAGGAGAATATCTTTTATGGATTGGGAAACAAAATACACGCCAAGCTGCTTCGGAACTACTGATGTAACGGCCTGCTTCATAGCTTGATACTTCGTCTCTCTCGTTTTCCAAAACAAAAGCTGCTTGATCACTGCCCTTGTTCACGTATTTACAAATGTATTTTATTGACTTGACAGAATTACACAATTCCACGTTGATGTGTGCTAAAAAGCTACGTGACAGAACAGGATTGTACGGCACTACCCACCGACGGTCTAGGTCTACTCCATTTATGCTGACTGTGTAACCACCATCAGCTGGAGACCTTCGACGGTACTGAGGGTAGCCATCGTCAGTAGTTTGGGTTTCTTTGGATAAGGGACGTGGATATCTTTTTGAGCATGAGCCATTAACCATGCAGAATGAACTCCTATTTAAGTTGCCGCAAGGACCGTGGATCATCGTAGACTTGATAATTTCATGTAGTTCAGGGTCCATTTCAGGGTCGGGTATCTCAGCACTAATCACATTATCTATTTCGTCAGCCATGATCCTATTTTGCAGCCACAGCAAAATGTGTACATAAAGCAAGCCACGCTTCTGCCACTCCACAGTATACATGTAACACCTACTTTGGCCGAAAATTGAACCTTTAGTTAAAAGATTAATCAGTTTTTTTCACTTTCAAATGGAACACCCGAGCTATAATGTTGTGTCTCTTGAGGTTTTTGACCGTCTTTTAAGGCAGCTCCAATTTCTGTCCATTTCGGATTACACGTAAATGTTATGAACAAATCAGGACGACCATAGTGACGAACATACGTCATGGCGTCCTGAGTTCTCTCGTGCATATAGCGCTGACCGCCAGTAAAACTGGATGGTAACATGACCATTTGTCCTATATATGAAACGTTAGCATCCCCCTTACACATGGCGTCTTTAAGGTGAACATAATTTTCCACTCGCAGCTTACTCTGATTAAATCTTATGAAGTTTAGTCTCTCCGTCTCAATTTTAGCATACCTATCAACCAAATACTGATTGAAAAGGCTGCGGTACAGTAATAAGTAACTTCCATCGCCTTTTCTTTCCATTATTCTGTAAGCGTAAAAGTCGCAAGCTGAGACCTTTTTGTTGAGAGGTAGACTACGTTAGATATCGGATCACGTTGTAAAATATTGATAGCGTAGCCATCTTCTCCACGACAGAACATAAGAGGATACTGGAGTGCGTCATATGCTCGATGCGTTTCCCTTATCCGTATTAACTTTGCGTTTCTACTGTGTAAAATAATATCTCTCTTTTCAAACTCCTGGCCCACAATAACCAAAGCGACCTCTCTTGTTGCTGGTGCGTTGAAACGACCTTTATGTCCATCTGCAGGTTTCCTATCCGCTACCTTTTGATTCTATCAGTAACTCTAGAACGTCGATTTTTTTCTTCTTTTCTTACCAACACCTACATCAACAGTTGAGATTATTTCGGAAGAAGAGGAAGTAATTAGGTCAGTACTGGACGTTACTTTAATATCACGTTTAACAGATTTTAACAAATAGTTTAGTGGCAAATCATCGTCTGTGCCGTCTTGAGCAGTTTGTTCATCATCAATATTTTCTGCATATTTACTCCTACGCAAAGTACAATTAATAGGCTTATCATAACGACAGTTGTTGCAACTGCAGGTGTGTACTGAGGACAAAGAGGTTCAAAGTGGGCATTCATCATGGGTCCAGAACACTTAAATCGCAATATTGGCTCTTTCTGTTCATACTCATCAGGCTGTACAGTCACCAAACCATCACGATAGATCACCAGATGGTAAGGGTACATTTCGCTAGCGGCTTGAATTTCACAGTGCGTTGCATATGTGGTGTAAAGAGACATTTCAGCACGGTATTTAGCTAAACTTCTATAAATGTTACCACACGGCATCATTGTATGCTCATGAAACCGGTGCCAGTTGCTACAAACGTACTCTAAAACGCCTGCTCGCAGTTGAGGCGCATGGGAGACATTACCGTACATGAGGTAAGACAGGGAGTAAAAAAAGCACGACCCATCAGCACCCAAAGGTACAATACGATGAGGTACCATAACCCCATCAACATTAATATGTTCCATCATCGCAATTGTGTTTGTTGATCAGGTCGGACTCAAAGAGTAGAAATGCAACAAGTAATAAATAATACAAAGACTTCAGCCATTTCACAGCCATTGCCAACAAAAAGAGGAGTACCTCAGGGGTCAGTTCTTGGTCCGGTTTTGTTCATTCTTTTGACTAATGACTTTTCTGACACTTTAAATACATACACTGATGCTAAATGTGTTATGTACGCTGATGACACTACACTAATAGTGAAAAATAAATCTGCCAAAGATCTCTCAGAAAACTTAACCAAAACACTAAACAACGCAATAGAATATTCTAATAAAAATGACCTAAAAATAAATCCTAACAAATCAATTTTACTAAATTTTAGTCGGAGAAGAGAGCCTGTGCCAACCATATCAAATATAAGACTGGAGCAAGAAACAAAATTATTGGGAATGACAATTGATTCTGACCTATCATGGACAAGCCATATCAACAACCTATGCAGTAAACTAGGATCAGGAATCTACCTAACCAGACGCATTCGTATATTAGGAGGACTAACAACTGCAAGAACCGCCTATTACGCATTAGTTGAATCGCACATCAGATATGGACTTGCCTTGTGGGGAGGGACAACTGAAGGAAATCTGAACAGGGTATTACTTTTGCAAAAAAGGGCAATACGCATACTTGCTAACCTCCAACCAAGGGATAGCTGTCGGGAAGCCTTCAAGAATCTCAAGATACGGACAGTGGTGGCTCTCTACATTGAGGCAGTTCTCCTCAGTGTTGATGACCCAGACCTACTTAGGCATGAAGATATCCACAGCTATAATACCCGACAAGCAAGAAACTACTACCTTCCTACTCATAGGACTACGCTCTATACAAAAAAACCAACATACATAGGGCAGCATCAGTACAACTGCTTACCCAATCACCTTAAAGTCTTGAGAGGGAAAACACTAAAAAAATCAACTTCAGCAATGGTTAGAGGACAATCCTTTCTACAATTTCAAGGAGTTCTTTGAAGCTGTCAGAAAATAGAAAAATACAACACCTGACATAGTAATTTAAATCATATATTGACTTGTTTTAACATTTTAGACTACATTCCTAATTTTTTTTACTTAAATTTCACTGTCTTTTTTATGCCATATGGTATCAGCATATCTTATCATACTTATTGATCTTGTTTTAAAATTTCAGACTACTTTCATAATATTTTTATTAAAATTTGAATGTTCTTTTTTTTTTTTTTCTTTTTTGCCATATGTTATCAGCATATTTTATCATAATTATTGATCTTGGTTTAAAAAATTTCAGACTACTTTCATAATATTTTTATTTAAATTTGACTGTTGTTTGTGCCATATGTATAGTATTATCAATCTTTATTTCTTATATACTTTATAACCTCTCATATTTTTATCTTTAAAACTTTACTTTGTGGAAACACTGTTCTTAACATTATAAAACCTTAATGTACATTATTATCTTTACCAAATTGTATATTTTGACGCAATGGATGTACTTGATGTTCACACCAATAAAGAAAATTTTGAATTTGAATTTTTGAATTTTGAATTATAGTAAAACAAGCACGACCCATCAGCACCCAAAGGTACAATACGATGAGGTACCATAACCCCATCAACATTAATACGAGTATATAAATTTAAATTAACCTTTAGAAAAAAATATAGAATGCCAAATTGATCAAAATAGTATTAACTAAATTAGAAAGACTTTAAAGTAGAGAGTTAAACACTAAGTAAGAAAGTGAAAAGTTAAAATAAAAATATTTATCTTCTATGAAAAGGCTAGGATCAACAGCTATAGTAGTAAACACCTACCTAGTAAAAACAGAAAAGTAGTTAAGAAAACAAAAATTAAAATATAGTAGCTATAGTCTTAAAAACCGAAAGAGCGACAACTTTATATAAAAAACTAAACAAAATTAAATTAAACTTTAGAAACAATATACTCGTAGAATGACTAACTTGATAAAAAGAGTACTAACTAAAATAGAAAAACTTAAAAGTAGAGAGTTAAACCCTAAGTAAGAAAGTGAAAAGTTAAAATAAAAATATTTATCTTCTATGAAAAGGCTAGGATCAACAGCTATAGTAGTAAACACCTACCTAATAAAAACAGAAAAGTAGTTAAGAAAGCAAAAATTAAAATATAGTAGCTATAGTCTTAAAAACCGAAAGAGCGACAACTTTATATAAAAAACTAAACAAAATTAAATTAAACTTTAGAAACAATATACTCGTAGAATGACTAACTTGATAAAAAGAGTACTAACTAAAATAGAAAAACTTAAAAGTAAGAAATTGAAAAGTAAATAAAAAAATTATCTTCTATAAAAATGGCTAGGAGCAACAGCTGTAATAGGAAACACCTAACTAATGATAAGTAGAAAACTACTGTAGAAAATGATTAGTCTAACTTGTCAATTAAATAAAAGAAAGGTAAAAATTAATAAGAAATTTGAAATAATATTTTAAACTGAATCCAACAGGAGTAGTAGTATAGGAAAGCACGGAAGCGGTCTGTAACAGAACAGCAACTGGACTAAACAAACCACACTGTGTGCAAGAATGTCAGTTCTCTGAGGGAGGGAGGTGTGTTATTGACCTTTAGACTAAACCCAGAAATTCATGACCGAGTCTGACATCAATTTTATGCATCACACCCTCTTTAACTGTTAGTTTTATATAATTAAAAAACAGCTAACTAAACAACCTTCGTTAAATTTAGATCAGTAGCTACTCAAGTGACTACAAAAGTCGTTATATAAAAATTTAATATAGATAGATATACGTGCAACGGTTCAATATCCTAGGTCCTATCATTGTAGATATAAAGTTATTATAGTTGGTCAGAATTAGTAAAGAAATAATATATTATTTTATCCTGGTAACGTTATCTTATTCCTAAAACTAAAACACTAAGAAAAAACCGGCTATAAAAATTAATTAAATTAGTCAAATACAGCACTTATGGCCGACATAGTGCTTTTCATATTTATTTTTTATATTGTTTTTGGGCTGTTCTGGCGCTAAAGCTGTTGAAAATTGTTGAAAACTACATTCTTTACCATAATACTATGTGTTAAAAAAGTTAAACTAACTAATTATTAGAGAAATATTTGGCAAAAACAGCGTGATTTCTCCACTTTTTTTATGAAATGTTGGAAGTTTGTGATTTTTAAAGCCAAAAGGTGAGAGATATGAAAAAAAGGCAAGAGACCAAAGTTGTAGATAATCTAATTCCAGACTGACAATTTGTTGTCAAATTTTAAATTCGATGAACGGTTAAGCCAGTAGAGCCAAAAAACTGGATCGACTACACTACGCTTTGGGGGCTTTTTGGCACCCCCAAAACCCCCCTTAGAGTTAGAATTTCCCTAAATCCTTTCTCATTGCACGCATTCAGTATGCAAGGAATATTGTGTAAAAATTTCAGCTTCCTAGGTATTACCGTTTGGGTTGTAGAGTGATCAGTGAGTGAGTCAGTCAGTGAGTGGTAATAGGCTTTTATAGATATAGATTTTTCGTTCAGTGTCCACGTCCGTACCGTACAAAGAAAAAACCGAGTATATGTCCGTATTGTTCGTTCTATTAGTGTTATAAGTATATTTAAAATATTTAATAAGATAAAAAATACCTATATGTATTACTTTTACTGTGGGCAATCGACAATCGGAAGAAGTTGTGTGTTGCTACTAGTTCGTAAGAAGACGGCTCACATACTATGCACTTTTATACTACCACACACCCCCCTCCCTTAAAAAAGTTGTTCAACCTTGAACTTGGTCGAAATTAAGAGTGTAAATTTTGCAGGATTGTTGGAGTTTGCTTTTTCTCTGCCCGGTACTTCAGCACCAGTTAAACGAGTTTTTCAATTAATTATGACAAATGTCTGGACACCCGATCAGAATAGACTGTCAGTGGAGAAGGTCAAAGCTATTCTGAGCATCAAAGTTAACCGTGACATATCACGTACTGAAATTTTTGAAGCCATTAAAAACAATTGTGCTTTACTTTTTACTATTTGGAGAAAAATATTTCCAGTAGTTTCAGCCTTCAGTCAGTACAACTAGTACAAGTGATGAATAAACATTTTATATGAGATTTAAGAGAATTTATTGAGTTCTCCATCTTAAACTTTGATGATCTAATGTTAAAGTAAAGTATAATGTTTGTTAGTATATTATTACTCTGAAATATTAAGTTAAAATATAGTTGTAATATAACTATTATACATCACAAAGTCGTTAATATTAAGTTACCAATTTTACAACCCAAATGAAATATCGTAAAATTAATCAAATATTATTTTCAACCCCTCTCCCCCATCAAACACAAGTATACCAGGTGTCCGTATTTTACTATGAAAATTTATGGCAACCCTACTTATGAGAAAAGGTTCTAACAAACTTGGTTTCAAAGCCGGTAGTAGGTGGCTGCACTGCGTTAGAATGTAGCAACATTGCACTATTTCCCGGTACTGACCAGCTAATTTTTCATTGTATGCACTACATTTAAGAAATAGTTGTCGTATTTCAGAAAACCTGCAAGCAAAATATACAATGTTGTAACAACGTGGCTGGAAGAGATCAATTAATTGTCATGAAGGGTGTGTTGTGTGTATTCCTTACTTGGTATCGTCATTCTTCAATTATCAGTCTGTTTGGTTACTGTCGTTCAGCAAAGAAATATTTTGTTATTGTTGTATTTTATAAAATTATATTTTTGTAGTTTAATGCGTTCTTTTGGATTTCTTAGTAACCTACTGTAGTTTTCCATTACTTTAACTTGCTATGATTTGTATTCTATTTCCAGATTAATAATTAGTTTGAGAGTACAGAAGGCTTAAGTTTATGCCCAGTAATTTATGGTAACGTTTTATTATCATATCTTATGGTGTTGCAGTCAGGTGGTTATGAGAGTTTTAAGGACAGAACTTGTATTTTGTCTTCAAAAGAGAGCGCTGAGAGCTGTTTTCGAAAAACCTTACAGCTCGTTGTTTAAAGACAATAACATTCTAAATTTCCCTTCAATTTACATTTTTTGTTGTTTAACTTACATTCATAGCCATATTCATTTATTCCACACAAATTATCAACAGTCCCGATATAAACTTAGAGACCTTAATATTTTAAAGCTATACCAAAAAACAAAACAATTTTCTTTGAAAGTCACCTCCTTTACAACGGCATTCAGCTGTGCAATGCGTTAACACTATCTGTCAAGACTTGTTTGTGGTGGAGGGCGCTTTGGGAAGGAGTTGAGGAATTTTTTGTCAGAGCACGTATTCTACAGCATTGGGGAATTCCTGAATTTTCAGACCTAATATTATCTGATTAACATATTGTAACTCATTATTACGTTTTCATAGAAATGTACATTAATTTTATCTACGAATAAGTTATTTAACCTTATTTTGTTCCATTGATACTATTGTACAGATTTTTCTGTGTATCAGTAAAGGATTTTTTACTTATAATTGACGAGGAAAGCTTCTCAATTGGCGATCGAAGCGCTGTTGCGCCCAACCAACAACTATGCAACTACCTATGCAAGTGGCTAGTTCGTTATTATTCATTTAGGGTTACAGAATAGCAGTTTTGTTAAAATAGATTGCTGTTATTGTAGCGGTTATATGTAAGGAAATGTTTAAAAAGTATATATCAACTGCTGTAGAGCAAAACTTTTCCGGGGCTTTCCAGTCAGCCTGAGAAAACGTCCAAAAACAGGAATCTTAATTATTGTTAACTCTTGTTGCAATGGTAAAATCTAATGAAAGAGATGGTAAGAATACTGTAGAATGCGCTAAAAATAAAATATCAATTATATGTAGTATATTTGGCTATTAAAGTAATTAAATTTATTTTGAAGTGAAGGGAGGGGCCACATGATAATCTTTGCCCCGGCCACCAAAAGTCACTGGGCGGCCCTGTTCGTCCATACCTTAACGATGGGCGTCTTAATAATAAATAAATAAGTAGGCCCAACTTATTGTAGTAATCATTAAAACTGGTGTTGCCTTATCAGGATTCGTCAGAAAGTCAGAGGGTAAATTTGAACAGAATGTCTGTTCATGTCTAATTTGTGAAGTTTTAGGTTCTGTATTTAATCTCATTAGTTTTTACTTTAGATCTTCCTGCACAATACACAAATATTGAATCGTAATTAAAATTAATTAAATGTTGTTTTCTTAAATATCAATTAGTTTGGATTGCTGAACGATCGTCTAAGTGGATTGTGCGGCCAGTCTGGTGTAATTGCTTGGCGAGGTCTTCTGTGATTGAACCAACAAATCTTCCAACCGAAATACAATCAGGGCGAACTCATCAGTCCGTCTAAAACTTAACAGTTTCATAAACAAGCATTTTAGGTGTGCTACAGAATACAATTTTTGTTTAAGTCTGTTTATTGTCAATACGATAACATATTTAATGTGTAAGTTAGCTCTTCATATTGGTATCCAAGTTAATCTAATATTTAAAAGCCCTGACTTACTGACTCACTCATTACTAATTCTCCAACTTCCCATGCAGGTAGACAGCTAAAATTTTTACACTCATTATTTAGGTCTTAAATAGGACAAAGATTGATTTTCACCTTGATAAAAAACTCAACGTGGTAGAAAATACCCCTAAAAGATTGTTCCAAAAGGATAACATTGGGTTGATTTTAGTAAACTAATAACTGCTGTTTTGTAAATAAATAAACAAGTTTATTTTGAATGTTTTAAACAGTATCCTATCGATGCACTAAAAGTTTAATCTTCAGCTGTTAAACAAAAACAGATGAAATGAACACTTTTGAAATAGGCTAAATAATACCGTTGGATATTTATACTAACAAATAGGTAGCAATGCAATTAGTGTGAGTAAGATACTGTAAATAAATTTAATATAGTGATTTTAAGCTATACAGTTGATCTACAATTATTTGTAGTTCAAAGCAACATACCAAGGCCGAAGGCCGAGGTGTATCGACCATAGCGAGCATCGGGGTTGGCACGCGAAGCATATATAAATTTGTATAGTATTAAAGTGCTGTATCAACTAACGATCCATATGCTGGTCTTACTATTTGTTATTAATACGCCAATCGTCAAGATAGAGGCGAAAATGAGAGGCGAATGTAGATGAACGAATGTAGTCATTGTTATTAAGACCAACTGTTCCTCATAAAGAGCCAGTTGTTAATAGCACATTTCGCAGGGAAATTAAGTGGCCTACAACTTTAAGTGGGATCCACACCACGTAGTATTGGTCTGATTATCAGCTAACTGAGAAGCCTGATACTCAGTTCTCTCCCTACACAACATCCGGATCCTTACTACCAACCAACACACACTTCTCTAGTAGTGTCTACGCTGATGGCAACTATTGAGCGGACGCCGTGTCGGTGTTAAGAGGATCGAGCGTAGATCCTGTCACCTACAATCCCCAAAACAATCTGGTCCCTGTAGCATTGCACCAGTAGTGCCAGCTTGAGTGCCAATTATAATAATTAATTAACAGACACGCTGTCTAGTAATTACGATATCAAACTTTACCGGTTGCTTTTTAAGCCAATTATACAAGATATTTGTAACAAAGCATAGTTATACCTCGCTTAGTTTTTTCCATCCTGATTTGCCAAGATTGAGCGGCATGTAATTGTCTTTAGCCCACCTCAAAGTGGAATCGTTACAAGATTGAAGGACCAGACGGTTTCTTGTATTAGCATCTGCAAAAATATTTTAATATCGTCAGCATAGAGCTGAACTGCACAGTTCTGGAAAGATGTAACAAAGTTCATGAGTGACAAGAAAAACAGAGGTCCCAAGTTAGACCCCTGTACTACTTTTGAGCTGGCAAGAAAGTTATCTGAATACATACCACCAAATAGCAATAGTCAATACCCCTGTGTGTGTATGGGTGGTTGGGTGGGTCAGTACCACTATACGTGTATGGGTGGGCGGGTGGGTCAGTACCACTGTACGTGTATGGGGGGTGGTTGGGTCAGTACCACTGTACGTGTATAGGTGGGTGGGTGGGTCAGTACCACTGTACGTGTATGGGGGCGGCTGCGTCAGTACCACCGTACGTATATGGGTGGGCGGGTGGGTCAGTACATATGTGTATGGGTGGGCGGGTGGGTCAGTACCACTGTACGTATATGGGTGGGTTAGTGGGTCAGTACCACTGTTGTACACTACCAATGTATGGGTGGGCGGGTGGGTCACTGCCAATGTATGTGAATGGGTGGGCGGGTGGGTCCCTGCCAATGTATGTGTATGGATGGTGGGTGGGACACTGCCAATGTACTGTATGTGAAATGGGTGGGCGGGTGGGTTACTGTCAATGTAGGTGTATGGGAATGTCCTATCCAAGAGGTAAGATTTTAGCCAATGAATAAGGTCCAGGGAGAATCCAAAAGAAGGGAGCTTCTTTAAAGATACATAGTGAGAAAGCTTGTCCCACACCTCGACCGTAGGACCATTGATTAAGTTTGGCCTGTAGCCTAGCTTGGGAGCTCTACCTTTAACCATTTTGTGCAACAAATACGGCCTCGCCAAGTCACTATACAGCCTCATTTGTGAATCTCAGCCTGCAACCATAAGGACATTTGTACTGTACCACAATGAATTATGGTTCTGGGGGCAGTGAAGCTCACAAACACAGTATTTTCTAGGTAATATGATGGTATATTAGGAATAAAGAGAAAATACCTTAACCTGATACCCCTCTTGGGTGTGTTTCAAAAGTTTTCTATTCATTTGTTTTTAAACTGATAATTAAAATAACTACATACGAATAATATTGAAACCTTAAAGGCCAGTAGGCCTAGAGTTGGATGTGAATAAAACCACACCATAAACCCTCCCAGGGGTGAACTCTACACCTTGTAACCCATACGATGATTACACCTTGTAATTATAATATAAATAGCATTGAAATAATTGCATTACATTCAGTGAAAAATTAATAAATCATATATTTTAATGACATGTGATGTATATGTCATTAGCATTTACATCACAAACTTCAAATTTTTCTTTCATTTGTTTTGTTAATAAACAAAACAAACTGAAATTCCTCAGTTAGTTTTCCAATTTCATCATGATTTTTTAAAATTTTCTTTCCTGAAGAACATTCTAAGAAAAAATAGGTAACTTTTTTAAAAAAGGTGAAGGCAATATGTTGAGCCGTTGTCAAGTGATGGAATGACAAAGAATTTCTGGTACTCATTTTTATATATTAAGATTACTGGTTTTTTAATTAATGTAAGTTGCTAACAGCAAACCATACCCTATATACACTTAAATAGATAGTTTTAGTAAATCCACTAAGTTGACTTTGTTAAATGATAAAACAATTTTAATACAGTAACACCTTCATAGTTTGACACTTTGTGGACTACAGGAACAACAAAATGTCACATTATCAGAAATGTTTGGTAAACATGAAAAAATGTTATTATAAGGAAATTGTTCAGTATTACACTGATGAATAGTTGAAATTAAAAACAAGTAATATAGCACTGTAACAAAGTATGTACTTCTGAATTGGTATGAAGTTACAAGAGTAGTTATTAAAGTATAAACAATATTCAATTCAAATATCTTTATTCAAAAGTATAAACAGATTATTCATGAATAGAGTCAATACATGGTCTTTCTATATCTAGCTTAGAACTAAAGAGAATAAAACATTTCATTTTAAGTCTAATTCATACAATTTTTCTGAATTTTATATTTCACTTTTTCAGTTAAGAATTTAAAAATTTTTTTAAGCTGTTATAGATGTTGTCTATATATATATATATATATATATATATATATATATATATATATATTTGGCAACTGATTAAGAAATCGGATTTCAGCATATGTAGTATTTTTCCAGACATCCATTTTGGTAAGTTTCAAAAGTTTAAAGTTTCTTCTATTCCTAGCATTAAATTATGATTTCAGTAAACGATAAATTGTCGTTTTCAGTGGGTAAATAATTTGTATTAATCTTAACAATAAGTATAGTTTTGTAAATATACAGGATATATACACTGTCATAGTTTTCAACTCACTAAAATGGTGTATACAATGAGCTCTGTTGTCACCTCTCTCATCTTACCCAGATGAAAACTAGAACAGGAGTTAAAAACTAAATTAAATACTGATTCTTTTCCGAAAGAAGAACTTATTCAATAGTCAAAATTAAAAAGAAATTACAAACTTGATTAAACTAATTTCATTTAGATATAATTTAAATTAAGGGGGAGGCGGGGCTGGCACCTTGTGTACCGGTTAGTGAATACCTTTGCACTGCCAGTACTGCCATTGACCAAGTCAATTATCCACAACTCCTTACTGCCCGGCAAGAGCTGCCATCTATATTGAGCCATATGGTGAGATTTGGAATCTTAAAAGGTATTCAGGCTGTTAAAACATACGCAAAATGTCTGCCAAACGTCATGTCATATGACGGCTGCAAGCTTGCCAACTGTCCCAACAGCAGTGAATAATTTATGACTTGAAAAATAATATTACACAACTGGTGAATTACCGGGTGTTTTATGCTGGTATATTTATAAAATAGCACGACAGTATATACGAGGCATGTTTTTAAAGTAAGTACCATTTTGGAATCCCGCCATTGTAGCACTTCAGTTGGTGTTCAGTGCATGCGTGCTGAGTACTACAATCTGTTGGCAAGCCACAGCTGCCGTTAGGGATCCATTCGACTGTTTTTAAGGTTGCTTATGACTTTAAAATTCCTCCTACAGATAAAAATGCCGCCGACTGTGAATTATGCGCTGTGTAAGTTTCATAACAGTAAGGGCGTGAAAGCAAATGACATTCATCGTGAGTATGTCACTGTGACAATTTGGTTTTAAAAATCATAAACATCACAATTTTAATGCTCTAGGAATGTGAGAGAATTTCCTAACTTCCTGTTGGAAGATTCAACATTTGTTTTTGTGATTCTCCGTCAGTATTTTGGGAACCAAGCGTAAGCAAAACTCTCGGTACTTCAAACATTCTGTCACAATTTCATAAATCGCACTTCTTGACATATGAAGGCACACTACATAATGATGTAGTTGTAAAGCGTCTGTTTTCTCTGAATTCTTTTCATCAACGTTTTAAACCAATCATCAATAATGAGTGAAAGTTTCCCACTTTGTTCCTCATTATGCACATTCGTACCTTAAAAGCTCTCACCCATTTCCATACCACCACATCACTTATTCTGTTTTCTCAATAAACTTCACAAATCTCTCGATGAATGTCAGCTGCTACATGTACTTTATAGTTGGTGGCATTTTTAATCGGAGGAGGAATTTTAAACAGTCATAAGTGATCTTAAATACAGTCAAATTGTTCCGTAATGGCAGCTGTGGCTTGCCAAAAGATAGTAGTACCCAGCATGCATGCGCTGAACGCCGACCGCACGGCTACAACAGCAGAATTCCAAAACGGTACTTACTTTAAAAACACGCCTCGTAAATAACCAAAACTTCTCTATTTCATTTTCAAATATAATTATTAATGTTAATTAATTGTATTGAAATATTATTTTAATTACTTTATGATAGGGGTTCACAGCAAAGAAGTCAAACTCTTTATCAAGCTTTAATTTTTCCTAATAGCTACTTTCTGTAGGTTTCCTGTTTTATTTAAACTAACAATTTACCGAGCACCATACACTTCTATGCTATATTCAATGTGACTACTAATTAAAGAAAAGTAATTACAGTTAACGGTGTCAAAATTAGAGAATGGTGTTAATATTTTTTAAAGCAAATATTTCAGAACTAACTTTTCATCATACTTGTTCTATGTGACTTGATAAGTTCAGGTGGTTATCAACTACTACACAAAAAGGATGTTTTTTTCTAAAAAAAACTGGCACATACATATCTTGTTTATGTCATCCAGTTTAATTTAACCTTTACAAGATAATTACAAGCAGATTTTTTTATCTTCCATAGTACTTGTTAGTACAATCTATAGTAACTTAATAACAAAAAAATTTAAAATGTTTAACTCTTCTTCATTTTGATATATTATTTCAGGTTAGGTTAAAGAGCACTAGGCTAGGAATTAGTATATTAGAGAGATAGGACATCAGCAAACTTAGCTTAAAAGTCATTTTCAGTAGAGAGATAGGACATCAGCAAACTTAGCTTAAAAGTCATTTTCACTCTCTCTCTCTCTCTCTCTCTCTCTCTCTCTCTCTCTCTCCCTCTCTCGCTCACTCACTCACTCACTCACTCACACACACACACTCTCTCTAGAATAGTGTTGGTGTTCCACAGGGATCTACTTTGTCAGCAATGTTGTTTACTATTTTTATTAATAGAATTAGTGACTCCATAATTGTTTGCAAAGATATGTTATATGCAGATGACATGCAAATGTATACTCACTGTAATTTAGAAGATATTAACATAGCTATTCAACAACTCAATGCAGATTTGGCAAGTATCTTCAGTTGGTGTCATGATCATGGTTTAACGCTTAATGTAGGAAAGTGTAAACCTATGTTAGTTGCACATTCTCGTTTGATGAATAGTATTAACTTTGATGATATATTACCAGTGTCAATTGATGGTCAAGTGAAATTAAAATATGAAGCTAGCATTGTTAATTTGGGTCTTAGAATGACTAATACTTTATCCTGGTCAGAGCAAGTAAATCATATTTGTAGAAAAGTGTATCTATGTCTGTACCAATTGAGAAGGCTATGTTTTAAGCCTACATTAGATGTTAAGAAGTTGTTAGTTTATACCCTGATATTTCCATATTTCGATTATGCTAATGTTGTTTTTTGTGATTTGAATGATACATTGTGTAATAAGTTACAAAAAGCTCAAAATGCGTGTATTCGTTATATTTTTAACTTGAAAATTTATGATCACGTAACTCCTTTTTATAAACAATTAAGGTGTTTAAAAATTAGAGATAGAATAGATTGTGGTGTAATGTCATTAACGCATAATATTTTGAATAACAAGAAACCAGACTATTCATATGAAAAATACAAAACAATGTATATTGTTCACTTAAGAACTACCCGTTTTGGAAATAAAACACTACAGTTTCCTATTTTTAAAACAACAATATACAGTAACTCCTTCCATGTAAAATCTATCCGATTGTTAAATTCTCTTCATGATGATTTACGACATGTACAAGCACATAAGACCTTTAGTAGTAAAGTAAAAGATATGTTATTGAATAAATACTAAACAGCCTTCAATTCGTGTATAAAATATAAATTAGTTAAATTAGTAAAAAAAAAGTGTATATAAAAATTATAACAAGCGTATTTGATTAATTGACATGATATAATATAGAAATTGTATTTGTTTAAGATTTTCTTAATAACTTTGTTTAGGATAAATAACACTAGTACTAACATTAGATAAATAGGATTTAATTGATTTAATATGTTATAATATAGAAATTAGATATGAATTAGATTTAAATATAACACTGTAAAAAGTCACAACTCACCATTGTAATGTGTTTGTAATTGTTTTTGGCCCTGTCCTGGTGGAAGAGTGGACCTTCGGTCCAAATCAGGGCAGGTAAAATAAAGAATTGTCAAATTCTCTCTCTCTCTCTCTCTCTCCCCCCCTCACCTGATGAAAATGCCAGTGGTATTGAACATTTGTGAGATTGTGTTTGTTACTACTACACTGGTGTTAGTGAACTTTATATATTATTTCATGATCTGTGCCGGGTTAAATAGAGTAGAGCTAGCTATGAAAAATTATACTACGTCACATTGCCATGGCCATTGTTGATCTACAGGGACTGTCGAAGTATTGAGCGTCAAATTATCGATGTTCTACTGTATAATATAATCATCAAATGTAAGTGCCCAACTGAATATTTTAACTTATATATATACTTTGGTGTTTTTATTTTTGGGGAAATAAAATAAACCTAATACTAGTACTACGCAGTAATACGTAACATAATATGGACATTAAAATCAAGCTTATTCCTAACAAATATTTAATGTTTGCTTTTAAAACCCCACAAAGCTTTATTGCACTTAACAAAAATTAATGTGCCTTTGTGAAATAACATAATGCTTCAATTCAACAATTAAATAATAAAATAGTGAGGAAGACAAAGGTTGTAGGACACTTGCCATCATAGCCAATAATAAAATATAAATAAATCACGTTTTTAACTGCAATGAAAAGTATTTTAATCATTTGCAGATAAAACGTAAAATAAAATTCAGCATGCACATACCTAAAAAAACAAGCTGAAACATAATTTTTAGCATTACTGATTTTACTTTATGAACAAATTTAAAGTAAATGACTTTTAAATACAATTAGTTCATTTAAATGGCTTCTATCCTACGTGTGTTTTTATATGTACTATCAAATTGCTCTTCTGTCAAGTTGTATAAGGAGACTGAGTACAATTAAATGGCTTCTATCTAGCGTCTTTTCTCATATATACTATCAAATTGCTCTTCTGTGAAGATGTAAAAAGACAATGATTGCTTTTGAATGGCTTCTCTCCAGTGTGTGTCTATATAGGTACTATCAAATTGCTCTTCTGTGAAGTTGTAAAAAGACACTGATTGAATTTGAATGGCTTCCCTCCAGTGTGTTTCCTCCTATGTACTAACAAATGGTTCTTCTGTGAAGTTGTATAAAGGACACTGAGTACATTTCAATGGCCTCTCTCCAGTATGTGTTCATATATGTTTGTTTGTTAAAACTTGACTTATCTGAAGCTGTATAAAGACACTGAGTACATTTAAATGGCTTCAATCCAATATATGTCCTCATATGCACTATCAAACTGCTCTTCTGTAAAGCTGTATAAACACACTAGGTACATTTAATTGGCTTCCCGCCAGTATGTGTTCCCATATGTTTCTTTAAACTGTACTTCTTTGAAGTTGTATAAAGACACTGAGTACATTTAAATGGCTTCTCTCCAGTATGTGTTCTCATATGTACTATTAAACTACTTTTCTGTGAAGTTGTATGAAGACACTGCGTACATTTAAATGGCTTCTCTCCAGTATGTATCTTCATATGAGTTATCAAATCAGACTTATTTGAAGTTGTATAAACACAATGAATGCATTTAAATGGCCTCTCTCCAGTATGTGTCCTCATATGTAATATCAAATTAGATTTTTTTGAAGTTGTATAAAGACAACCATTGCACTTAAATGGCTTCTCTCCAGTATGTGTCCTTATATGTACTATCAAACTGCTCTTGTGTGAAGTTGTATAAAGGCAGTGAGTGCATTTAAATCGCTTTACTACAGTGTGTGTCCTCATATGTACTATCAAATTGCTCTTCCGTGAAGTTGCATAAAGACACTGCGTACATTTAAATGGTTTCTCTCCAGTGTGTGTCCTAATATTTACTATCAAACTGCTCTTCAGTGAAGTTGTATAAGGACACTGAGTACATTTAAATGGCTTCTCTACAGTGTGTGTCCTCATATGTACTACCAAACTGTTCTTCCATGATGTTGTATATAGACACTGAGTACATTGAAATGGCTTCTCTCCAGTATGTGTCGTTATATGTACTTTCAAATCCCTCTTCCATGATGTTGTATAAAGACACTGATTACATTTAAATGGCTTCTCTCCAGTATGTATGTTCATATGTGTTATCAAATGAGACTTTTTTGAAGTTGTATAAACACACTGAATACATTTATATGGCTTCTCTCCAGTGTGTGTCCTCATATGCACTATCAAACCGCTCTTCTGTGAAGTTGTATAAACACACTGAGTACACTTATATTGCTTATTTGCGGTATATGTTGCCATACTGAACATAGTGGTAATTGTTCCTTTTGAGTTGTCAGGTGTTAGGCTGGTGTCCTCCAGACTGAATACCTTAAACAAAATAATACACCTTATAAAGAAAAATACTCATTGCTAATACATCAAATAAAGTTCCTCCTTTTTTGACTGTTGTACTATGTACAAGATTAAATATTAATTATAAAAATTAAAGAAGTTAAATAAGACATATTTAATAATTAATGAATAAGAATAAATATAAAAAAGAAAGTTTTATTTTATTACCCTGAGTAAAGTATTTAAAATTAATTGAAACATAGTGGGGAGGATTACACTTTCATATTGATTTTACTGTATGCACGTGGTGGTGGGAGTATTTCAACTTGTTGGAACCAGCTGATTAGATTGCATTTCGTTCAGGATGGTCAATTAGCCACGGAGTTCCTGCAACTTCGTCTAGAGGAGAAGGTACTCTATTAAAAGGCTGACATCTGGCATGAGGTAAATAAAAATATCAATGAATCCTTTTTTTACTAATAACCTTTTTTTTATGTTTTAAATTTCAGGGTTTCCTGTTTGTATATGTTCTAATAATTGATTTTCAGAAGTAAAATACATATTTTACTTTTAAATAAATATTAGGCATTGTTAGACGTCTCGTCAATATCACTGAATAGATTAGAATATAGTATATAATAGAACTGAAGAGGACAGACCATTGCTACCCCCTCACAAGTGTATGATAGAAGGAGGTAATCACATAAAAGGTGAACGAGCGAAACACTTAACCATTGACAACGTGTAATTGTATTCAAGTAATTACATAATCCTATATTAACTTGTTTTGTTCCCACCAAATTAGTTTGATTACTATTGATCTAAGACTAAATACTGATCCAACAGTTTACTGCTATCTATATATATAAAAGGCAAAGCCCTCACTCACTCACTCATCACTAATTCTCCAACTTCCCATGTAGGTAGAGAGCTGAAATTTTGTACACTGTTTCTTTAGAACTTAAATAGGACAACTAAAGTATTTTCATCTTGATAAAGTACTCCTAAGGGGTATAAAGCACCCTTAAAAGATTGGTCCATAAGGATAACATTGGGTTGATTTTAGTAAATTAATAACAGCTGTTTTGTAAATAAATAAACATGTCTATTTTGAATGTTTGACATTATACTCAGTTACTCAAATACTATTGATGCATTTTTAATATTTTACTTGAGTTTAATCTTCAGCTGTTAAATAAAAATAAATGTAATGGTTGAAATGGGCTAAATAGGTGGCAAAGCAATTAGTGTCAGTAAGATACTGTAACTAATTTTAATATTGTGATTTTACGTTATATAGTTAATCTCCTATTTTTTGCATTGAATAGTTACATGCTGAGGCCGAAGGCCGAGGTGTATCGATTGCAGCGAGCATCGGGGTTGGCATTCGAAGCATGCAGGGGTGTCCCCTAGTATAATATAAAACTTCAGGTCACTTGTTAATAATATTTATAACAGGTAAGGAGGTTCTGATCTTTTATTTTTCAAAATTGGCCATTAAACCGACCAGTTGAAGTGTCCAAAACAGCCCTCAGGCAGAAACATACAACACTTGAGTAATGAGGTTTACTGGCTGAGTGTGAGTTTAGTGTCACAGTCAATAATCGTATACTTCTTTTGCATCCTTAGAAACCGACCTTTATTGCTATTGAATGAATCTAGATGGTGAAGCCTGTTTACAATGCTAGCACACGTGACCACTGGCACAAACTCTTAAGTATGAGCATACAAAAGGATCTCATAATTGAAAGGTCTAGAACTCTTAGACCAATAGTCTCAGCTGAACCAGTGTGGCCATGATGCACTCTGTAAAAATTTGCAAATCAGTCACAGCTCGACGAGCAAATAAGGTTGATAAATTCAGTTCTGCATGAGTTTCCGTTCACCCAGCTCCAGAAACTTCCACTTTATCCATGATAGGAACTTCCTCTTGATAGCCCCAACGACTGCATTTGTATAAACCCGGTCCCTATTCCGTATAACAGTAGCATTCTCAAGGTGATTTCGGACCAAAGACTTGTACAGTGTTAAACAAGTGTGCTTATCATTGAAAGACCTGGCGATCCACATGATGAGACCTTAGTTCCTCCTAGCTTTTGATACAACACAGTTTACATATTCATATAAGTTTAACTTGGAGCCTACGAGGACATCAAGATCGTAAACAGCACGCTCTCTTTGCATTTTACAACCACTAATGCAATAAAAGAAGATTTACAGATTAGTTTTACGTGTGAACGAAACCACCACTGTTTTGCCAAGGTTGAGCGGCATGTAATTGTCTTTAGCTCACCTCACAGTCGAAATGATAGAAGTTTGAAGGACCAGACAGTCTCTTGTATTAGCAATCTGCATAAATATTTTAATATCACTGGCATAGAGCTGAATTGCACAGTTCAGGAAAGATGTAACGACATTAATAAGTGATAAGAAAACAAGAGGTCCCAAGTTAAGACTCCTGTGGTCTCCTGAACTGGCAACAAAGTTATCTGAATACATATCACCAAATCGTATTTAAATGTCCCATCTAGGAGGTTAGATTTTATCCAATGAATAAGATCCAGGCAAAATCCAATGGAAGGGAGCTTTTTAAAAGATACATAGTGAGGAAGCTTGACCAACACCTCAACAGCAGGACCACTGGTGAAGTTTGGCCTGTAGGCTAGCTCGGGAGCTCTGCCTTTAGCCATTTTGTGCAACTCGGCCTATGGCCTCGCCAAGTCACTATACAGCCCCATTTGTGGATCTCGGCCTGCACCCATAAGGACATTTGTACTGTACCACAATGAATTATGGTTCTGGGGGCAGTGGAGCTCAAAACACAGTATTGATACTAGTACTATGCATTTATACATAACATAGTATGGAAATTTAAAATGAAGCTTATTCTTAACAAATATTTAATGTTTACTCTTAAAACCCCATAAAAGTCTATTGTACTTAAAAAAAATTTAATGTGCCTTGAAGTAATATATTGCCTCAATTCAATGATAAAATAGTGAAGAAGACAAAGGTTGTTGGACACTTACCATCATAGTCAATAATCAAATATAAATAAGTGAAATTTTAAACAGCAATGAAACGTATTTTAATCATTTGCAGTTCAAAGAGGCAGTAAAATTCAGCAAGTACAAACCTAAAAAACCAGCTGAGATATAATTTATAGCATTACTGATTTTACTGTATGAAAAAATATAAAGCAAACGACTTGTAAAGACAATGAGTTTATTTAAATGGCTTCTACCCAGTATGTATTCTAATATGTTTGTTTAAACTGGACTTATACACAGTTGTATAAAGACACTGATTGCATTTAAATGGCTTCTCTAAAGTGTGTGTCCTCATATGTACTATCAAATGACACTTCCGTAAAGTTGTATAAAGACAATGACTACATTTTAATGATTTCTCTCCAATGTGTGTCCTCATATGTACTATTAAACTACTCTTCTGTGAAGTTGTATAAAGACACTGAGTACATTTTATTGGCTTCACTCCAGTATGTTTTCTCATATGTGTTATCAAATGATATTTATTTGAAGTTGTATAAAGGCACCGAGTACATTTTATTGGCTTCACTCCAGTATGTGTCCGCATATGGTTGTTTAAACTGGACTTAACTGAAGTTGTATAATTAAATGCCTTCTTTCCGGTATATGTTGCTAATCTGAACATTGTGGTAATATGTCTTTTTGAGTTGTCTATTGTTAGGTGGGTGTTCTCCAGGCTGATTACCTCAAACAAAATAATACACCTTATAAGAGAAATACACTATGCTGATAAATAAAATAAAGTGCTTCCATTTTTGGCTGTTGGGCTGTGTACAAGATAAAATAGTCATTTTTAATAATTAAAGAAGTTGAAGAAGAAATATTTATTAATTTAAGCATAAGAATTAATGAAAAGAGGTCTGTTTTTTTATATTACTCTGAGTAAAGTAGTTATAAATTATTTAAACGTAAGTAGTGGGGAGAAATATACTTTCATATTGATTTTACTGTAGCAATGTCATGGTGGTAGTGTTTCAATTTGTTGGAACCAGCTTGATAGCGTAAGCCTGTAACTTTCGTTCAGGATGGTCAGTTAACACAGAGTTCCTGCGACTAACTAACTTGTAGAACGGACTCCCGTAAAAGACTGCCATCTGACACGAGGTAAATAAAAATACCAAAGTATCCTTTTTTACTAATAACCGTCTTTTTTCAATTTCAGTGTTTTCTATTTGTCTATGTTCTATTAATTGATTTTCCAAAGTAAAATAAATATTTTACTTTTATTTTTAAATAAATATCAGGCATCCTTAGACATAGTCTCGTCAATACCACTGAATAGAATAGAATACAGTATATAATAGAACTGAGGACAGATCATTGCTACCCCCTCACAAGTGTGTGATAGTAGGATGTAATCACATAAAAGGTGAACGAGCGAAACACTTTACCATTGACAACGAGTAATTGTATTCAAGTAATTACATAATCCTATATTAACTTGTTTTCTTCCCACCAAATTAGTTTGATTACTATTGATCTAAGACTAAATAGTCGTCCAACAGTTTACTGCTATATAATATAAAACTTCAGGTCACTTGTTAATAATATTTATAACATGTAAGGAGGTTCTGATTTTTTATTTTTCAAAATTGGCCATTAAACCGACCAATTGAAGTGTCCAAAACAGCCCTCAGGCAGAAACATACAACACTTGAGTAATGAGGTTTACTGGCTGAGTGTGAGTTTAGTATCACAGTCAATAATCATACACTGTTTTTAGCATTATTAGAAACCGGCTATTATTGCTGTCGAAAAAAATGACCACTGGCACACACTCCAATGAGCAAAGAAAAGGATCTATTAATCGAAAGTTATATTCTAGAACTCTTACACCAATAGTCTAAGCTTACTCAGTGTGGCCATGAAACACTGTAAAAAATTGCAAATCAGTCACAACTCGACGAGCAAATAAGGTTGATAAATTCAGTTCTGCATGAGTTTAACTTCACCATGCTCCAGAAACTTTCACTCCATCCATGATTGGAACTTCCTCTTGACAGCCCAACAACTGCATTTGTGTACACACAGTCTCAATTCTATGTAACAGTGACATACTCAAGGTGACTTCGGACCAAGGACTTGTACAGTTTTAAACAAGCGTGCTTATTGTTGAATACCTGGCGATCCACATGACGAGACTTGTTCTTCCTAGCTTTTGATACAACACAGTTTACATGTTCAGATAAGTTTTACTTGGAGCCTACGAGGACACCAAGATCACGAACAGCAAGGTCTCTTTGGATTTTACAGCTACTAATTTCATAAAAAAGGAATTTCGGATTAGTTTTTCGAGTGAACGAAACCACCAATGTTTTGCCAAGGTTAAGCGGCAAGTAAATGTCTTTAGCCCACCTCACAGTCGAATTAATCAAGTTTGAAGGACTAGACAGTCTCTGGTATTAGCAATCTGCATAGATATTTAAATATCACTGGCATAGAGCTGAATTGCACAGTTCAGGAAAGATGTAATGTCATTAATAAATAACAAGAAAAACGAAAGTCCCAAGTTAGACCCTTGTGGACTCTTGAACTGGCAACAAAGTTATCTGAATACATACCACCAAATCACAATTTTAAAGTCCCATCTAAGAGGTAAGATTTTATCTAATGAATAAGATCCGGGGAGAATCCAAAGGAAGGAGGGTTCTTTAAAAATATATAGTGAGGAAGCTTGTCGAACGCCTTCAGAAAATATAAATAAATGGTATCAACCTGTGCCCGACCACAGGACCAGTGACTGCAAGAAAGAAAGACAAATTCGTAACAGTAGAAAGATATTTCACTAAGCCATAGGATTTGGAGCTATAGGATGACAGAATCTCTTATACAGTAAACTATTTACAACCTTATTAAATATTTTAGGTACTACACACAGAACAGATATTAGTCTAAAATTAGACAGATTCCTTGAACCTTCTACCTATTGGATGATAGAAGGCCACACACAAAGGCCTCAGAAAGTGAATATATGGGCTGGAATAATAAACAATAAAATTGAAGGGCTATTTGTGATAGACGGAACAGTTGAGATTTACTTATAATGTTGACAAATAACATTTTACCAGCTGTACGAGCTCTTCTTGGACCAAATTTTAATTTAGGGTGGTTTCAGCAAGATGGAGCCCTACCCCATTACTGTTTAGGGGTGTGCAATCCACTACATCAAGTGCTTTCTAGCCAGTGGATCGGTCGCAGAGGTACCGTTGAGTGGCTGGCTAGGTCATTTGATCTTCATTTACTAGATTTCCCATCCAATGTTAAATTTTGAGTATCAAAATATCAGCTGTTTTTGTGGTCCATTGTGGAGCGCTAGTGTAGTTCCACGTAAATATAATGCAGTTTAAACCAGCTGTGGTTGCAGGCCACACTAACTAACAAAATTACAATATGTATATAGTACAATATGTATATAGTACAACGTTTATTTCTTTCTCTTGTTTAATTATAATTTTATATAGATTTGTTTTTATTTTAGTTCATAGTTACTATAATTTTGAGTTTATATTAATGTAATTGTTGTTTTTTTCAGTAAAACATTTTTTTTTTCAAAACATTTTTCTTTAGAAAATAAAATTATTAATAATAGTCTAACATTACCAATACATTAAACAATAGTAACAATTTTAACTTTAATATAGTAAACCAAAATATTCGTAGCCTGAGAAGCAATTTTGACCTGTTTCTTAGTGAATTAACTACTAGAAATTTGTTTCCGGATTCTTTCTGAAATATGGATATCGCAACATGAAACATTTAGCTATGAAATCCCTAACTATGTAAGTTTTATAAAGGCAAATGAGAATTTTAGATCAGGGGGGATAAAGATCTATGTAAAATCAACAATGGAAGTAATTGATTGTTGTCCGTTGAATTTTCAATCAGCTGACATACTCAAATTAGAAATTAAAATAAATAAGCATTATTTTACTTTTATTGCTATTTATAGATTGCATAGTATAAGCAAAATATGTTTTTTAACTGAATTAGAAAATTGTCTTGAAGATAGAAACATTTTTAATATAAAAAAGAACTTGTTTTTAATAGGGGATATGAATATTAATATTTTGGATTCCAATATAATTACAGACGAATACAATACATTGTTATCAAGGAATGGTTTAGAATGTCTTTCTAAAGAGCCAACAAGAATTACAGAGAACACGTTATCTTGTATTGATCATGTCTTTTCAAGAATTGTAAACAGAGATAAGATAGATGTGGAGGTTTTGACTGTTGAGGCAAACGTAACCGACCATGTGCTGACAGTTGTCACAGTGTGTATGCGTGACCTTGAGCAAAGAAGACTTCAACCGGATCATTCTGAACCTTCTGCTTATCGCATAGACTACATCAAACTGGGCTCTCTTCTTGATAAAACGCACTGGTTGGATGTTTATGCTCAGCAGGATCCTTCAATTGCTTTTGACATATTTTTTGACACTTTTCAAAATATAATAAATCAAAGTAAAGTAAATATATTGGAAAATAAAAATAAACTAAAAAAATCAAGCCTTGGATGAATAATTTTATTTGCATGAAAATAAAAATTAAGAATAAAATTTATCAAAAGTTAAAAATACATCCTTTTAATGAAAAGTTAAAAGCATACTTTAAAAAATATAGAAATAAACTGCAAACACAAATAAGAGAACTAAAAGAATCTTATTATAAAAGGTGTTTTGAAAATTGTAATGGTGATTCTAGAGCTACATGGAGGATAGTAAATGAAGTAACTGGTCAAAACGCAAAGAATCGATCTGAAATAAGTTTAAATATTAATGGAGACTTGATTAATGATCCAATTGCTGTAGCTAATGAATTTAATGATTTTTTTCTTACTGTAGTTGATAGATTAAATATAAAAAGAGTACAGCCAGATAATTTTTATTCATTAAATTTTAAGAAATCTTTTATAAGTAAACAATATCCAGAATCCATGTTTGTAGATCATGTATGTAAAGAAGATTTGATAAAAGTTATAAATTCACTTAAAAATAAAATATCACCAGGTATTGACAATATTAGCTCATCACTAATTAAAAAAGTCTACCCTAAAATTATTGACATATTGTTATTTTTAGTAAATAAGAGCTTTGAAAAGGGTATTTTTCCAGAAAAACTTAAAGTAGCAGTAGTAATTCCACTACACAAAAATGGTTCAAGGCAGGATTGCAACAATTTCCGGCCAATTTCTCTGCTTTCTTCATTCTCCAAGATCTATGAGAAATTGATGAAAAAAAAACTAGTCAAGTATCTTGAAAAAATCAGGTTTTTTAGTTCTTCACAGTTTGGTTTTAGAGAGGGGTTAAACACTGAACTTGCCCTTCACAATTTTATAACTAATGTTTATAATGGGATAAATATGAACAAAAAAGTAAGTGCAAGTTTCTTGGATATAAAAAAAGCTTTTGATTGTGTTGATCATGGTATACTTTTGAAAAAACTATATAAATGTGGTATAAGAGGGGTGGTTTTTGATTGGTTTAAAAGTTATTTAGAAAATAGAAAGCAGTGTGTCAAAATTAAAAATTCATTTAGTTGTTTGGGTATAGTAAAATATGGCGTACCACAGGGGTCAGTTTTAGGTGCATTATTATTTTTAATCTACATAAATGATCTGTGTAATGCAAAATTTTATGGTGAACTAACATCCTTTGCGGATGACACTGCTTTATGCTATGTGAAAGATAATTGGAATGACATTGAGGAAGCTATGAATTTCGACTTTCAAGCACTACAGTGGTGGTTCTCTGACAACCATATGTTGTTAAGTCCGGAAAAAACAAAATTTATCAATTTCAGTTTAAGACAAAGAGTCTTCTTTACAAATGAAATTATATACAATTGTACAAAATGCTTATGTAGTAAGACATGCTGTACGGAGTGTGCTGTTATTGGGCAGGCAGACAATATTAAATATTTGGGAATTTTTCTTGATGAAGAGCTTAATTGGAAAATGCATGTTCAAGATTAAAAAAATAAACTTAATAAAACGTTAAGATATTTTTATTTCTTAAAAAATATCTGTAGTGAACAAACATTGAGAGTAATATATTTTTCCCTTGTACATAGTAGAATAGATTACGGGCTCTTTTGTTGGGGTGGGACTTATGAATCAAATATTAGGCACATATTTATACAATAAAAAAAGTTTATTCGAATAATTTGTAAGAAATCAACAATGGAAGCATCATATCATTTATTTTTAAAACAACAGATTTTACCATTAAAATATATGTTTGTTCATAAAGTTTTAAAAATGTACTATGTAATGAAGAGAAATTTGCCTGAAATTGTCGAAATACATAAAGTTAAGCTAAGAAAAAAGGATGTATTTATGGTTCCCAAACCAAATCTCACTTTCTATACAAAAAGTTATTTATTTCTGGGACCAAAAATGTTTAACTCAATACCAATTGTTCTGCAAAATTTGAAAAATATAAAATTATTTTCCAACAAAGTAAAAAATTGGTTATTAAAGCAAGCAAGTACAGATTACCTTGAAATATTCAAGTTTAAAGCAATACACTTTCAAACATATTTTTATTATTCATTTATAATCGTATAAATTTTAATACCCTATAAATACTTATTCACTGTATCATATATTTATTTCAGATAACGTAGTAAAGTATACATATTTGGCAGACTTGGGAAAGTTAACAATTATTTTTAACTGAATAAAGTCTTGGACAAACAACAATGGGACACGTTGGGTGTGTCTACTAATTATGGGCAGGGCAGGAAGATGGCAGAAAGGGATGGGATGTGACTCATGACTTTGTTTGTCGGCGAATATTTGGGATTGAGGAAAACGCCCGGTCTTTGACCAAAGTTTTGGACGCTTTCTCCGCCATTGTCTACATTCCTTGTTGACAGAAAAACTAACGATTGAACTTAATCGTTAATTATTTTTAATCATTAGTCCCAAGCCTGATATTTGGTTAGTCATAAATTGTTTCGTTTTTATTTTGTTTCCTATTATTGTATTATATAGCTATACTGTTAGGGTTAGGATAACATTAAATTTAGAGTTAAGGTTTAAGCTATTTATGTTTTTATATTAGTGTTTATATTTTGAAGAATTGGGATTTTTTATTTTAAATTAATATTATTTGCTCATGCGCATATTAAGATTTATTTGAAAAGAAGGAACCCCTTAAACAGGCATTGCCTTAGGAGGTACTAGTATTTTCTTGAAATATGTAATTTATGAAAGGTTTTGTTCTAGTAGTATAAGTTTTATTTTGTTAACAGAGAATTAAGAAGAAACCTTTTTATGTTTGAATGTAATTATATGTATTTTATGTATATATTTCGAGAAAATAAATATATTCTTATTCTAAATTACTGACACAAACATTCCTATTAGATGGTTTATCTATTGTAGCTGTATATAATCAAGGATAAAACTAAACCAGCCAGCATTGAAAAGCTAACAACTTGTTTATTAGATGAATCAAAAAGAATTATACCCCGGGGGCTACAAAATGTGACTACGAGCTATCACATTGCCAACAAGTATTTGGAGCGCAGTTTGAGCATCTCATCTAAAAGGTATAGCTATTTTTTTCCATATAAGATAAAAAGAACATGGAACTTTTTGGAATATTTATGTTTCATAAAGTGTAATTTTTTACCAGAATAATTTACTTGAAACCGTGAAATTGCGGAGAAATAATATTAATCAAATTAATTACTTCAAATGATATCTACTCTGGAAAGGATTAACGTTTTGAAGTTTGGTTTGTGAAAATTGATTTCTCCTAAATAGACCTTCCATTTGATACAAATCTCGCCATAGGCTTACATTGAAGATTGTCCTTCAACTCCTCACAGGCCGCCCCCCTGACAAGATGGAATGTCTTTAACAGTGTCAAAAGGTAGGTTCTTTGTAACCATGATGATGTAGAGGATTTCACTTTCACAAAAGTTGTGAAAATGCTTCCATATTTTATTTTTCACTCTGTATGAAAGAGGGCTAATATACACTTTGTTCCCTTTCTCTGCCTTACATAAAGGGAACAACAGAAAAGATTGGCAGGGTATTAAATAAAGAAAATATAAAAACCATTTATAAGTCACTGAATAAATTGAAGAATTTTCTGAGGCCCGTCAAAGTTAAATTTCATTAACTATGCCTGGAGCATACGAAATACCTTGCAGTGCGGAGCACATCATCGAAAGTCGAGAACTACCGACCTATTACAATCCTGTCAGCAGTGGGAAAGGTGTTCGAAATGCTAGTGCTATCTCGCCTTAAGCCCTTTCTGAAACCCCTAGTCTGTCCTAGTCAACATGGCTTCACCACATCCAGGTCAACCGTCACCAACCTAATTATATTCGAAGAATGTATATTATCTGCTCTAGGATCAGGTAAACAGCTGGATGTTGCCTTTATTGACTTTGCCAAGGCATTTGACAAAGTTGACCACTCTATACTAATCAGCAAGTTAAATGCATATGGTATCAATGGCCCATTACTTTCCTGGATCCGTGACTATCTGCTTGGTTGGCATTTAAGAGTAAAATTGCCTGATGCACTTTCCCAGGAATTTCTACAAACTTCCGGCGTTCCTCAAGATTCGCTCCTTGGTCCATACCTATTCATCATGTTTATAAATGACATAACGTCCGTTCTCCTGGTGGATGCTCTACTCTTTGCTGATGATGTGAAGATTTACACCGTGGTCTCCAGTGATGAGGACTTTGCACGGCTACAAACTAGTCTTACAAATGTATTGGATTGGTGCGTCACTAACAACATGAAGCTGAACTCTTCAAAATGCTCCGTCATGACCTTTGGTCGTTTGTACAGTATGAACCACTTCCAGTACACTCTAGATAATCAACCCCTAGGAAGAGTGTCCACGATTAAGGATCTGGGTGTTACATTTGTGTCTGACTTTACATTCAATGATCATGTTGATGACCTTTGCAAAAGAGCCTACAGAATGCTGGGTTTCATCACTAGGTCAACTCGTGGTATGACAAATCCTCTTGTCTTGAAAACTCTCTACTCTTCCTTTGTACGCCAACTCCTGGAGTATGCTAGCCCTGTCTGGTCTCCCTACCATCTGGGACTTATTGAGAAACTGGAAGCTGTGCAGAGGAAGTTCATACAATTGGTGGGGGTTCGACAAGGACTGTACTACAGGGAAATCCCTCTTGCTGGACTGCAGGCTGAGCTTATTCTCCCTGATCTTCAAGTGAGACGTTGCGTCGCTGATATTCTGTTCTTAACCAAACTGGTAAATGGACAGCTAGATTGCCCGGTGCTTCTGTCACAAGTGGACTTCAGTACTCCAACAGCTAGAACCCGGTCACGTGATTTATTCAGCGGGCGCCACTACCAACGCTCCTATGAATTCCATGGTCCGCTCGCCAGAATGATGAGGCTCGGGAATAGTTTCTGTGACACGTTCGATATTTTCAATGACAGTCCAAAATTTATTAGAAGACGCGTGCTCGCTGCTCCCCCCCCCCCCCCCCCCTTTATAGCTATACACTTGTTATTCATCTATGGTTTGTGGCATTGTTCTTATTTATTATTTATAGCTTACACTGTAATCATTAAAGTTTTTGGAATTGTTATTATTATAGATAGTTTATTTTCACTGTTATTTATTATATAGCTTGTGCATATTTGCATCTCTTCATAGAAGCCCCATCCTAATTTACTGTATTTATGTATACATTCTTAATTTATATTCATCACTATTGGTACTACTTATCATTAGTTACACAGTTTCACTTATGATTAATTATCATGCCTAATATTAAAATTCCACTTGCATGTTTGGCTTGGCCCTTTAATTATAAGTAGTGTTATAAGTAAGTGTTATTTCATATGTATTATGTAACATGTTTGTAATTTGGACTTTGACCGTTGGAATGGAATAAATGAACGGAATAAATAAATAAGTCTATATTGGGGAAACCAAGAGGTCGATTTCCACAAGGATTAAGGAACATATAAGGCATACAAAGAATGGAGATACGGAAAAAGTCTGCAGTTGCTGAACATAGCACAAAAACTAATCATGGTATTTTATTTGACAAAACTAAAGCCCTTGCCAACATCCCGCATTACTAGCTGAGAATCGTAAGGGAAGCTATAAATATATAAAAGGAGAAATAATTTTAATAAGGATGATAGTTTATGGCTTCCAAAGACATGGGAACCCATTTTAAGTAAATTTAAATAAAATGGAAGAGTCAGCCATATTGATTGTCTTTGGCCAATGACCGTAGGTAACATGGGTCATGCCGCCGCCCCTCTCCAGCAAATCTGCCAAACCAGACCCCACCCCACCACCTGTCATAAAAGCTGGAAGGTCATGCCGATCTCAGTCTCAGAGAAACCACTGAGGATGCCACATCATAGTATGGGGGAAACATCTGGTTTACCGGCCACTTAAGCCTAAGTTCTAAGATTATAAACAGAGTATTCATGAATGGAGTCAATACATGGCCTGTATTCTTTAGCTTAGAACTAAAGAAAATAAAACATTCGATTTTAAGTACAATTCATAAAGTTTTCCTGTCTTTTATATTAAACCTTTTAGTCAAGATTTTTACATTTTTTAAGTTGTTGTAAAAATGTTCTATTTAAATATATTTGGCAACTGATTAAGAAATCAGATTTCAGCATATGTAGGATTTTTTTCAGACCCCATTTTTTTATGTTTAAAAAGTCGAAAGTTTAATCTATTTCTAGTATTAAATAATGAATATCGTTTTCGGTGGGTAAATAATTTGTATTAATCTTAACAATAAGTATAGTTTTGTAAATATGCAGGATATTCTTACATATGAGACGCCGGCTCAACATTATGCATATTTTAAAGCGAATATGAATGATGATATGAGTGTAGGATGAGTGTAGCCTGGTTACTAACTGAGTTCAACTGTTCCTCAGAAAGGGCAATTTATTAATAGCCCAATAGCTAGGGCAACTAAAGGACCTACAGGTTTACGTGGATTCCGAACCATGTAGTGCTGGTCTGATTTTCAGCTAATTGACAAGCCTGATACTCAGTTATCTCCCCCACACAACATCCGCACAATGATTACCACCAAACATGGACACCTCAGACTTCTCTAGTAGTGTCCACACCGAAAACAACCATCAAGCAGACGCCATGTCGGTATTAAGAGGACCGAGCATGGAACCTATCTCATACAATCTCCCAAACACTTTGTCCCTAAGTAGCTGGGTTAAACTGTCATAGTTTTCAATTCACTAGTGGTGTATACAATGAGCTCTGTTGTCAGCCTTCTCATCTTAACTAGAACTGGGGTTAAAACTAAATTAAATACAGATTCTTTTCCGAAGAAGGAATTTATTCAATAGTTAAATTAAAAAGGAATTACTGTAGAAACTTGATTAAACTAATTTAATTAAGAAATAATTTAAATAAAGGGAGAGGAGGGGGCTGGCAACTTGCATACCGGTTAGTGAATACCTTAGCACTGCCAGTACTGCCGTTGACCAAGTCAATTACCCACAACTCCTTACTGCCCGGCAAGAGCTGCCATCTATGTTGAGCCATATGGTAAGATTTGGAATCATGAAAGGTATTCAGGCTGTTGAAACATACACAAAATGTCTGCCAAACGTCATGTCACATGACGCCAGCAAACTTGCCAACTGTCCCAACAACAGTGAATAATTTATGACTTGAAAAATAATATCGCACAATTGGTGAATTACCGTGTGTTTTATACTGGAATATTTATAAAATAGTACAGCTGTATAGCAACCGAAACTTCTCTATTTCATTTTCAGATATTATTAATTTTAATTAATTGTATTGAAATATTATTTTTATTACTTTATGATAGGGGTTCACGGCAAAGAAGTCAAACTCTTATCAAGCTTTAATTTTTCCTAATAGCTACTTTCTGTAGGTTTCCTGTTTTATTTAAACTAACAATTTACCAAGCACCATACACTTCTGTGCTATTTTCAATGTGACTACTAATTAAAGAAAAGTGATTACAGTTAATGGTGCCAAAATTAAAGAATGGTGTATATTTTTAAAGCAAATATTCCAGAACTAACTTTTCATCATACTTGTTCTATGTGACTTGACCAGTTCAGGTGGTTTTCAACTACTACATAAAAAGGATGTTTTTTTCTGAAAAAATGACATATACATATGTTGTTTATATCATCCAGTTTCATTTAAATTTTGCAAGAAAATTTCAAACAGATTTTTTTAACTTCCGTAGTACCTGTTCGTACAATCTATAGTAACTTAATGACAATGAAATTAAAAATGTTTAACTCTTCTTCTCTTTGATATATTATTTCATGATCTGTGTTTAGGGTTAAATAGAGCAGAGCTAGCCATGAAAAATTATACTATGTCACATTGCCATGGCCATTGTTGATGTACAGGGACTGTTGAAGTATTGAGCGTCGAATTATCGATGTTCTACTGTATAATATGATCATCAAATGTAAGTTCCCAACTGAATATTTTAACTTATTTATACTTTCATGTTTTTATTTTAGGGGAAATAAAATAAACCTAATACTAGTACTACGCAGACATACGTAACATAATATGGAAATTTAAAATCAAGCTTATTTCTAACAAATATTTAATGTTTGCTTTTAAAACCCCACAAAGCTTTATTGCACATAACAAAAATTATTGTGCCTTGAACTAATTTAATGCGAATTCGCTCACTGCCCAAAATTTTTACCCACAGCGCGTTGTAGGTAATACTGTTTGGGTAAAGGTGGAATACTCACAACGTGTTGTGGGTAGTTTTATTTGCCCATTTTGAAATTCCACAGTAGCCGATATCCTGTTTTTGCAAGTATATAACAATGCTTACTGAAGTGAAAATAGCGAAGGAAATGAAGAGGAGAGGAGAGTCTTTAACAACCAAAGATTACCGTCCCATGAAAAGATTTTAATTTCTGAAAAGGATATTAATTTCTTTTTCCCTAGTACTTACTTAAGATTTTAGTACTTACTTTTTTAATTATAGTGTAATTTTGGTGAATCTTGTTCTTGCAAAAACAATTGATGTCAAATGTAATTCAAAATGCCATAACAGTCCCCCCCCCTATGCTAGCAAGAAGCTAATTTGAAAGGCTAGTAATAAGTATTATATTAAGGATATTAATTTGTTTTTCCCTAGTACCTACTCCACATTTGAGGACTTAAGTTTTTGTAATATTGTAATTTTGGTGAATATAATACTGTCAAAATAAAGAAAATGTAAATTAAATTTCAGGCCACTTAATAAAAAATAAATAAACAAAAACAACATAAAATACAAAAAGAACTGAAATAATAAACTTTCATTTCGGCTATTGTGCAAAACCAATGTACCCACAACGTGTTATAGACAAATGGAACTAGCCACAAAATGTTGTGGGTATTTCATCTTAACCCACTGGCCAAGTTTCAGGTATTGAACATAAGTTATAGCCCACAACGCGTTGTGGGTAGCATTCTTCAGCCATTACCCGAAATAAATTGTACACAACACGTAGTGGGTATTTAGCCTTATTCGCAACGTGTTGTGAGTGAAACTTTTGGGCAGTGGGCAAATTCGGCTATTGCGAGCAACATATACAACACTTACTAAAATACTAAAGAAACAATTTGACAACACATGAGAATTGACACAAGAGGTATATCACTTAGTATATACAACACTCTTACTAAAGAAACCATTTGACAACACATGATAATTGACAGTAGAGGTATATCACTTAGTATATACAAAACTTACAAAAATACTAAAGAAACAATTTGACAACATATGAGAATTGACACAAGAGGTATATCACTTAGTATATACAACACTCTTACTATAATTATTTTCCGGCTGATTTTAATTCATAAATATTGGGTGACTTTTTTAACAACTCAGGCCTACGCACAGGCGTAATGCCCATGTTGGCTTAATTCCTTAGTTCTAGCACTAATTTATATTCTCTTTTTATAATAAACCTAATTATTGGTCCTCTTTTTGTTATGTTTATATTACATTTATTTTTCTCAAATTGTATTTCAGTCTATAATGTATTGCATATGGTTTAGTACTGTGTTTCATTTTTGTTTCTATTCTATGCTAGAAATAAACATAATTTTTCATTCATTCTTTCATAATACTACAAAAACAATTTCACAACACATGAGAAATGACACAAGAGGTAAATTACTTAGTATGTACAACACTCTCTTACTAAAATACTACAGAAAAAAATTTGAACGTGTTAGAATTTATACAAGAGATAAATTACATATTGTATACAACACTCTCTAACTTATACTAAAGAAACAATTTTACAACATATGAGAATTAACAAAAGAGGTAAATATCTTAGTGTATACAACACTCCCTCATTATGATACTAAAGAAACATTTTGGCAAGTCATGAATATTGACATACGATGAAAATTACTTTTAAAGACAGATAAGTGGAAATGTGCTGGTGAACATGTTCAAAAAGCTAAAGAGGTGAGACAAAAAAAGAGACATGAAGGAGTTATACAGTGTTACAAAAGGCTCTCAGACAGAAAAATAAATATAGGAAAACCAGTTAAAGACAAGAAAGGAAACCTTCTTAAAAGTGATACTGAACAGATTAAAATGTGGAATGAATTCTTCGGCAAATTATTTCAAGATAGTGAAGAAGATGGAGTTGAACCAGTTGTAGAGAAAGAACATTTTTAGAGGAAGAATTTAATAAAAAATTTAAATGATCTAACAACTGAAGAGAAAATCAAACAAGCTCTAAGAAAACTAAAAACTGGAAAACTCCAAAAAATTACAACATAGCCCCTGAGACAATGAAAGTTTCTCCAGTACTTAAAACTAAGAACTAAAACCCTTCTCTAGAGTGTGGAATAAAGTGACACTGCTGCAAGACTAGAAAACAGGCCTGCTTTGTAAAATTCCTAAAAAGAAGGTTTTAAAAAATAAGGTAATTGGAGAGTTATGAATGTGTTATCTATTTATGGACAAACATTTACACAAATGAATAGAGAATCAAGACTGCTGCAAGACTAGAAAACAGGCCTACTTTGTAAAATTCCTCAAAAGAAGATTTTACAAAATAAGGCAATTGGAGAGCTATGAATGTGTTATCTATTTCTGGACAAATATTTACACAAATGAATAGAGTCAAGTTCAATGTTAAACGCTTCATACAGTAGCCCCATGAAATGTAAAGCACCGACACAGACTATTTTTTCCACTTCCATTTTGATATTGGACAGATGATATTTTTATATAATTTGTCTGCCGAGAAAACGCCCGTATAGCAAGACACGTGGAAAGTCAGCGACCGTTCCGCGCCATGAAATTGCGCTCGTATAGTCACATCAAATTCTGCCAATATTGACGCCGATGTTCGGCCGTGTTTTTTAGCCCATATAGAAATTAACTGTGTTGTAATTTCTATGTGCAGAATATTTAAATATCAATGTACAGTCTTGCCCTTGCAGAAATTTAAACTCCCCTTAAACTATCTAGAAAAATTAAGCAAAATTGAACACATTCTGACTGCCACTGATTTTAACATAATCCTTCTAAAAAAATTATCGCAAGTCTGCTGTTTTTCAAAATACTGTGAAACAGTACGCTTTTGTAGCTGTAAATAGAAATCCAATGAGAATAATATGGTTAATCATAAAGATAATATTCTGGTAAAAGGAGAAATGGGTAAAACATACAATAATGTTGTTATAGAGTTACACGTTTTGAAAACGGAACAATCATTTATAAACATAAATAATACTGTTCAGTATACAATGGAAGAACTAGATAATTGGTTTCATAGCAATGGGCTTTTACTCGATGAATAGAAAACAAATATTATAAATTTTAGAACTAGAAAAAGAAATAAAATAGTTGACAAATCAATGTGATGTTAATCACACACATTTCTTGGTGTCACATTGATAGAAACCTCAATTGAAAAGTTCATACTAATTTATTTATTAAGTAAACTGAATAGTTACAGATTCGTAAATACAAGTAGATTCAGCTTCAAATTTAACTTGTACAATCTTTAATTGTAGATATATACAGTCAATACTCCACTATCAGATTGCTGTATGGGACTCATCCATTATGTACTTAAATACCAAAAGACTCTTATTAGAATAATACGCGAAGCTAATCACAGAGCAAGTTGCCGACCCTTATGTAGGAGATCAGAACTAGTACTTAGCTCAGACAGCTAGGAAATTTCATTTGTGTATTAGGTGATATAAAGTTGATGCAAACTTACTTAAGAAAACAAGTCCACTAACATCTTGGAGTAGAGAAGAAATAAAGAAACGTAACATAGCACACTAAATGTTTAGTGACACTGAAAATTTGTCGTGTTGTGTTACTTCTATCTTAAAATTTGTATATTAAGTTCTGAAACATTCAACCAATTTAAATTTAAGCATGGTTATAACACAATAAATAAATAAACACTGAGCTATCCAGTTACCTATCAAAGAATTTCTTTGAAACCCCCTCTTCACACAGGAATAAAATTGTATTATAAAGTTTATGTATTGACTTAACACGTTCATCATACTCAGTTTAATAATTTCATTTTTTTAAATCTACTAAAAAACATATTACATTGTAAAAGTAATGTTTGATAATAACTACATTATGCTATTTTGTAAATAATTATTTTATATACTTAATGACATTTTAATATTTATAACTCTATGTTGTACTGATAGTGTTTAGTGTATAATTAATAATACATGTATATTACATATATTATTGACTATATGTCAGTTTATTACATTGTATCTACATCAAATTTAATGAGCAAATAACAAATTTTCTCAAATATGGGACCAATAAAGTCCTTACAAGAAACTAAGTGGCTTCTTTCCAGTGTATTTCCTTTTTTGTTTTCAAACTGGTCTGCTTTGAAATTGTACGACAGAAAGTACAATAAACGTCTTCTTTCCAGTGTGTGCCTTCAAAAGTCTTATCAAAGTAGAGATTAATGAAGTTCTATAAAGACAATGAATACATTTAAAGGCTTCTCTCCTGCAAGTATCCTCAAATATACTATTATAAACAGGCCTTCTGTAAAGTTGTATAAAGACGCTGAGGATATTTAAAATATTTTTCTCCTTTGAGTGCTCTTAAATGTGATATTAATAAAGTGGACTTGTGTGAGGTTGTATAAACCCACTAAAGTGTTTATATGTCCAGAGGTTTCTATAAAACAGGACCTCTATGAAGTACCAGACAAACTGATACATTTCAATGATTTCGGTGTAGCATATATTTATATATTCTTATATGCCACTTTAAAAGGGACTTCATTTAAGGAGTGCATTTAAATGGTTTTCTCTTTTGAGTGCTCTTATATGTGTTATCAGAGTGGACTTGTGTAAGGTTGTATAACACAACACACTTAGAGTGATTTCTGTCCGGAGAATTCTATCAAACAGGAACTCTCTGATGTAGTATAAAGAGACTAGATGGATTTCAATGGCTTCTCTCCAGTGTGTGTCCTCATATGTCGTAACAAATTGCTCTTCTGTGAAGTTGTATAAAGACACTGAGTACAATTAAATGGCTTCTCTCCAGTGTGTGTCCTTATATGTACTTTCAAATCCCTCTTATAGGAAGTTGCATAAAGACAGTGAGTACATTTAAATGGCTTCTCTCCAGTGTGTGTCCTTATATGTACTATCAAATTGCTCTTCTGTGAAGTTGTATAAAGACACTGAGTACAATTAAATGGCTTCTCTCCAGTGTGTGTCCTCGTATGTAGTATCAAACTGTTCTTCACTGTAGTTGTATAGGGACACAGAGTGCAATTAAATGGTTTCTCTTCGGTATGTGTCCTTATATGTCTGTTTAAAGTGGACTGATCTGAAGATGTATACAGACATTGAGTGCATTTAAATGGCTTCTCTCCAGTGTGTTTTCTCATGTGTCCTACTAATCTTATCTTCTTAGAAGTTGTATAAAGACAGTGAGTGCATTTAAATGGCTTTTCTCCAGTGTGTGTCATCATGTGTGATATTAATGTGTAGTTATGTAAAGTTGCATAATGGCACTGAGTACATTTAAATGGTTCGCCTCCAATATGTGTCATCCTCATATGTTTTGATAAACTGGAGCCATCTGATGTTATATAAAGACACTGGGAACATTTATAAGGCTTCTCTCCAGTGTGAATCCTCATATGTACCACCAAATTTCTCTTCTGTGAAGCTGTATAAAGACAGTGAGTACATTTAAATGGCTTCTCTCCAGTGTGTGTGTTCATATGTACCACCAAATTTCTCTTCTGTGAAGCTGTATAAAGACATTGAGTACATTTAAATGGCTTCTCTCCAGAGTGTGTTCTCATATGTACTACCAAACTGTTCTTCCAAGATGTTGTATATAGACACTGAGTACATTGAAATGGCTTCTCTCCAGTATGTTTCCTCATATGCACTATCAAATGGTTCTTCCGTGAAGTTGTATAAACACACTGAGTACACTTATATTGCTTCTTTCCTGTATATGTTGCCATACTGAACATAGTGGTAATTGTTCTTTTGAGTTGTCAGGTATTAGGCCAGTGTCCTCCAGACTGATTACCTTAAACAAAATATTACACCTTATAAAGTAAAATACTCTTTGGAAATACAACAAATAAAATTACTCCATTCTTGACTATTGTACTGTGTAAAAGATTAAATATTAATTTTAAAATTTAAATTTAAAATTTAAAGACACTGAGTACATTTAGATGGCTTCTCTCCAGTGTGTGTCCTTATATGTGCTACTAAGGTGTTCTTTTGTGAGGCTGTATAAACACACTGAGTACATTTAAATGGCTGTTCTCCAGTGTGTGTTCTCATATGTACTATTAAGTTGCTCTTTTATGAGGCTGTATAAACACACTGAGTACATTTAAATGGTTGTTCTCCAGTATGTGTTCTCATATGTACTATTAAGTTGCTCTTTTGTGAGGCTGTATAAACACACTGAGTACATTTAAATGGCTGTTCTCCAGTGTGTGTTCTCATATGTACTATTAAGTTGCTCTTTTATGAGGCTGTATAAACACACTGAGTGCATTTAAATGGCTTTTCTCCAGTGTGTGTCCACATATGTGCTACTAAGGTGTTCTTTTGTGAGGCTGTATAAACACACTGAGTGCATTTAAATGGCTGTTCTCCAGTGTGTGTCCACATATGTACTACTAAGGTATTCTTTTGTGAGGCTGTATAAACACACTGAGTACATTTAAATGGCTGTTCTCCAGTGTGTGTTCTCATATGTACTATTAAGTTGCTCTTTTGTGAGGCTGTATAAACACACTGAGTACATTTAAATGGCTGTTCTCCAGTGTGTGTTCTCATATGTACTATTAAGTTGCTCTTTTGTGAGGCTGTATAAACACACTGAGTACATTTAAATGGCTGTTCTCCAGTGTGTGTTCTCATATGTACTATTAAGTTGCTCTTTTGTGAGGCTGTATAAACACACTGAGTACATTTAAATGGCTGTTCTCCAGTGTGTGTTCTCATATGTACTATTAAGTTGCTCTTTTGTGAGGCTGTATAAACACACTGAGTACATTTAAATGGCTGTTCTCCAGTGTGTGTTCTCATATGTACTATTAAGTTGCTCTTTTGTGAGGCTGTATAAACACACTGAGTACATTTAAATGGCTTTTCTCCAGTGTGTGTCCACATATGTGCTACTAAGGTGTTCTTTTGTGAGGCTGTATAAACACACTGAGTGCATTTAAATGGCTGTTCTCCAGTGTGTGTCCACATATGTACTACTAAGGTATTCTTTTGTGAGGCTGTATAAACACACTGAGTACATTTAAATGGCTGTTCTCCAGTGTGTGTTCTCATATGTACTATTAAGTTGCTCTTTTGTGAGGCTGTATAAACACACTGAGTACATTTAAATGGCTGTTCTCCAGTGTGTGTTCTCATATGTACTATTAAGTTGCTCTTTTGTGAGGCTGTATAAACACACTGAGTACATTTAAATGGCTGTTCTCCAGTGTGTGTTCTCATATGTCTTATTAAGCTGCTCTTTTGTGAGGCTGTATAAACACACTGAGTACATTTAAATGGCTGTTCTCCAGTGTGTGTTCTCATATGTACTATTAAGTTGCTCTTTTGTGAGGCTGTATAAACACACTGAGTACATTTAAATGGCTGTTCTCCAGTGTGTGTTCTCATATGTACTATTAAGTTGCTCTTTTATGAGGCTGTATAAACACACTGAGTGCATTTAAATGGCTTTTCTCCAGTGTGTGTCCACATATGTGCTATTAAGGTGTTCTTTTGTGAGGCTGTATAAACACACTGAGTACATTTAAATGGCTGTTCTCCAGTGTGTGTCCACATATGTGCTACTAAGGTGTTCTTTTGTGAGGCTGTATAAACACACTGAGTACATTTAAATGGCTGTTCTCTAGTGTGTGTTCTCATATGTACTATTAAGTTGCTCTTTTATGAGGCTGTATAAACACACTGAGTACATTTAAATGGCTTCTTTCCTGTATGTGTTGCCATACTGTACATTGTGGTATTTGTTCCTTTTGAGTTGTCTGGTGCTAGGGCAGTGTCCTCCAGACTGATTACCTTAAACAAAATAATATATTTTATCAAATAAATACTCTATGCTAAAAAATAAAATCTAGTGCTTCCATTCTTGACTGTATTAAGGTAGTAGAGTACAACTTCCATTATCCAGCCTCGCTTTATTCTGCAGTCCTTGTCATCCAGTTTGGCAAGTAGGTAACAATAAAAATGATTTACAAGATAAAATTACAACTAAGCGCCTTTCAGTTTTGAAACGCAAATGTCGTACATGAGTTTTTCGGTTTTAAATTTCGCAAATTGCAGGCACTGTATTGATTGACTAATACAGAGTGACTACTCTCTTTCGAAAAGCGGTCGCTTGTCACTGTGTAATAATTTAATAATGCGCCTGAAGATCCGAACTGGCAATGTTGTTTACTTTTGTTTAGTGTGGCTGGCTGGAAGAGTCCATTTCGGGAGTAGGGGAAGTGGTACATAAATATCTTTCATATTGCATTGTAAAGCAGCATCAAAGATGGCGATCGTGATAGATAAAAATTGTTTGTTTTATTACAATTACTGGAGAGCGTGTTGCGTCACATGCAATTGTAGGTGCTCCACTTACGTGTGCTGTCTATTATTAGTTACTAAACGTGTTTCTCAAATAAAACCAAGTTATTTATGACTTATGTTTTATCCGGCTTGACCTCCGCCACATTAGGCCGGATAACCGAGGTTGTACTGTATTTACAACATTATATATGATCAGACATTGACAGTAAAAGTCTCGACAACCACTGAGGAGGTAAGATCATTGTATGAATGAGCAATAGGATATTGCATGTCAGTTCATGTTAGTAAGAGGTAATCACATAAAAGTTGAGCAAACAGATCACAATAACAAGTAAATAGATTCAAATAGTTACATTATCCAATAATTACCTGTTGCTTTTACACCAAATTAGTTGAATTACTTTCTATCTTACTGATTTACTGCTGCATAAAATAAAACTTGTTAATAATAATTATAACATCTAAGGAGTTTCTAATCGTACAATATTTCTTAACATTAAGAGTTTGTCACACCTGTTGTCTACAAACTCTTGCCCACCCTAGATTAAAACTGGACGACATTTAAACTTTATATATATATATCTGCTGTTAAATGTTGCAACTTTCTACAACATAAATTGATAACGTTATTTGTCACTTAGTACATCTGTTATTCACAACTTCTTTGTACATTTCATTGTGCTGTTGCTGAGTTTCATCATCTCTGGGATAGCTTTGCCTTCCTCTATGTAGGTTTTCGTTTGTGTATCGGTGTGCATTTCTCACCTTTTTCCCTGTCTGCCTTATCGTCTTTCTCCTTGTCTTCACTTTCTGACTGTCTGTCTTTCTTTCTTGTCTAGCTAAGTTTTCCTTGGTCTTGGAGGGGAGTGGATTGTCACCTGCATTCCCTTCCATCTTGATGTCGCCTGGGGATGCAGTGGGTCGACCACCGCACGTATAGGGGTGGGCGGGTGAGTTAGTACCACCGCACGTGTACCGTACACTTTGTTTGTGTATTTTTAAACAAAGTGGCAGATATTCTACTTAGTATTATAGGATAGTGAATAAAAGAAATTATATAATTCAATTATAACAACAGTAATGCAATTTTCTATCTCATTAATGCCAATTAATGATTTCTAGTAACGAAATCAACGTTTATTTCAAAGCATTATAAAAAGAACAATACATTTGTATAATTTTTAGTACGAAAATATTTCTTGCAGAGCATTTGGCACATGTGGAAATAACGAGTGTTTCAGTTAAGTTGAAAAAAGCCATTTAATACAACTATAATTATCTTAAGAGTAATATATTTTTGAATAGTTAAATCAAAAAGAAATATTAAACAGTGTTTTACAAAATCTTACGTGGTAATAAATGATTGATTATGGTAACTAATTTATACATTATATTACAGAAAACCCTATTTAAGAATAACAGACACTAGCCTCTTGTACCAACACATGCCACACACATAAACATACTAATAAGGTAACTAATTTATACATTATATTACAGAAAACCCTATTTAAGAATAACAGACACTAGCCTCTTGTACCAACACATAAACATACTATTATGGTAACTAATTTATACATTATATTACAGAAAACCCTATTTAAGAATAACAGACACTAGCCTCTTGTATCAACACATAAACATACTATTATGGTAACTAATTTATACATTATATTACAGAAAACCCTATTTAAGAATAACAGACACTAGCCTCTTGTACCAACACATGCCACACACATAAACATACTATTATGGTAACTAATTTATACATTATATTACAGAAACCCCTATTTAAGAATAACAGACACTAGCCTCTTGTACCAACACATAAACATACTATTATGGTAACTAATTTATACATTATATTACAGAAAACCCTATTTAAGAATAACAGACACTAGCCTCTTGTACCAACACAAGCCAAACACATAAACATACTATTATGGTAACTAATATATACATTATATTACAGAAAACCCTATTTAAGAATAACAGACACTAGCCTCTTCTACCAACACACAGGCACCCATACGGTAGAACTAGGTGAATAAACGTGATACTTTCTTTGGAGCAGCCACTACCCCCTTCTTTGCTGCGATTTTGACTGTTTGTCCAGCAGAAGACTTTTTCCTGTATTTTTTATGCAGCCTCCCAGACAGGACTTTAAGAGCATCTTTTTCGTTATGTGTGGACTATGTTTTGCAAGCTGTCCAGACAACAACTGCATTTCAATTGAGTCTTTAACTTATTTAAACTTTTTCCTAGAACCGTTGACACAAGTGACTTGACAAATTTATATGTTCACTGTAATACTATTGTTTCAAACAATATTAAAAACGTAAATAATATAAATAAATAAAAATTATGCTAACCGAAAAATTTGGTTAAAAATAACAAAAAACTGTAATCAAATAATCTGACAGTTTTACATCAAAACATTCAGCACTTACCCTGTAGACTAGACTTATTGAATATAAACTTATCAGACTTCAGTCCAAGCATAGTAGCTCTTCCCGAACATAAAATGAAAATGAATGAACTTGAAAACCTAAACATAAAAAATTACAAATTTCGTAGTTATTTTTGTCGAAAGTCTACAACAGGTGGGGGAACGCTAATCCTGGTGCACACTGACATTACAGCAAAAAAACTGTTAACAACTTACATTGATTCACTGTTCAAAGAAAAATAATTTGAATGTTGTGTGGCAAACATTGAATGTAAGTGCTGAATTAAAAGTTTTATTCTGGCTTACATTTGTCGATCTTCCCAGTTGAAATTCAAGGAAGCTTTTTTTGACAAACTTAACTGTGTGTTAGGAATCTTAACTAAAAAAATTTAAATTTTTACTGTGTGGCGATTTCAATATTGATATATTGAAACAAACAAAAACTCACACCACTTTCATGAGTATTCTACAAAGTCACAACTTGTATTATTTAGTAGATTTTCTTACAAGAGTAACAGAATCATGCAAAAGTGTTATTGACTACATGATAACAAATTTTAACAGGAAATTCTTTAAAATATTATGGCTGGTAACAGTCATTTCTAATCATGACGCCCAACTTTTAGAAATATTACATTTTAAAAATCCTAACTGACAAATAATACCACTGAATTCTGCAGATCATTTACAAAAATCAAAGAAGATTTAATTCTTAAACAAATAGCTAGCGAGTCTTGGACTGATGTTACTATGCACCTGTTGATAAAAAGTATGTTTTACATGCAATATTTACATTTTACTTTAATAATGTTTTTTTTTTTTTTAAAAGGAAGGAAAAGAAAGTAACAATAAATGATCAAAAATAAATTGTTGAACTAAGCAAATTATTTCATAAATTCAAAATATGTTAAGATTTCTTTGAAGAATAAATATCTTTTGAAAGGGAAAATCAAACGGCAAAACAAAAACACTATGACAACTAGTTGAAAATTCCACAATTATTGCAAAAACCACTAGGAAACTAATCAATGATGAAAGAGGTAAAAATAATTCTTAATTTGATAATACTTCTTTAGTAAAAGAGAGCAAACTTTTCACCAACCCTGGAGATATCTCAAAAATGTTCATTGATTATTTTTCAAGTGTAATTAAAAAAGAAGTTTTGCCTAAAAATCAAACCACTCATTTTTCAAATACATATCAACCTAATCAAAGTTTTAATCAGTATTTTTTATTCCAAGAAGTGACAGACAAAGAGGTTTTTTTAGCAACTGACTCATTCAAAAACAAGAATTTTACTGGGTTTGATGACATTCCTGCAACAATATTGAAGAAATGAAGGGTTTATCTAAATAAACCACTAACTCATTTAATAAACTCTTCCTTTATGAGTAGAATTTTTCCTAACAATTTAAATCTAGCAGATTAAGCCCATTTTAAAGAAAGGAAGTAATGAATATGTGTCCAGTTACCATCCTGTATCTCTTTTGCCAATATTTTCTGAAATCTATGAAAAATTTTTTACAATTAGCTAACCAATTACCTAGAAACTAATAGATGAATTGAAAGAGCAGCATGGCTTCCTCCCAGGCAAATAAATTATTACAGCAACATCAGAATTCATTGAACAAATAATTGATAATGTAGATAAAAAAATTGGTGGAATATTCTTGGATTTAACCAGCGCATTTGACAGTGTCACACCCAATACTGTTAGATATGTAAAAACATCTAGGAATACACAATAGATCTTTAATTTGGTTCAAATATTATTTAAGTAATCGAGTGCAGTTTGTTGAAATAACATGTCAAAACAATTTTAAAGTTAAAAAAGTTTTATCATCTTAAAGAAAGTTGAAGTATGGTGTCCTTCAGGGATTCATAGTGTATTCGTTACTCTTTTCGTGTTACTTAAAAGGATGATCTGGAGTAATAACTGGAAATAACGCCAGTGTTTGCTTATATGCAGATGATACTAACATTTTAACAACAGCAGCGTCTCAGGATGAGCTGGAGATATCATCTTTTATTAATTTGTCAGCCCTCAGTGCAACCATGCCAACCAGCCCTCGATACAGTGGGACTGGACTATGATTTCATCTGTACAGCCCAGACCGGATAACCCTGGCACGCTCCTCCTGCAACTATCAGGAAACAGGACCCTCCACGATGTGATGCAGAGCTGATCCAGATCCCTGAAAGTCAACGGACAAACGAAGAGGACCAGGCAAGATCTTTCCTCAGGGTTGAGGCCGTCAAAGATAACAGAGACTGTCTCCACCTCAGACATAGTCAGCCACAGCACACAACTTGCCTCTCGGATAGCCCCCATGAAAGCAGATAGATCCTCGCCATACCGCTGAGGTCGATAGAATTGATTAAAGGAGGACAGACAATAAATTTGAGTGCCTCCCTATGAAAATTGTTTAGTCCCGTGTCAGGCCAGAGCAGAAGAGAGCCTTTCAGAAAGGCTGCCACAACAAAAGAAACAATCAGGTGAAGTACCTCCTATCCCAAAGTTTAAGTAATCTACCAAAGAAAGTCAGAAGGATCTCAGGATCCACTTCTTTTAACAAACCCCCCATTACTAACTATGTTAGGTAATAAGATGATTGTACATAGTTGATATATTCTGTAGTTATAAGACTTGATTTTTGGTATTTTCCATGTTCACTAAAGCCAAGAGAGAGAGAGGGTTATCTGCCCTTAGAATAAACATCACGCCACCCCAAACTCGAGCTCTGATTTGTGCTCAGGGATAAACTCACCTCAGGCGACGGTTTCCCGCCATACAGCAACACACTCTCGCTTAGTCTCTCAAAGTGTAAGGTCGTGGGTCTCTTTCCAATTCAACAATTAGTGATTGTGTGCTTTTTTAATTCTAACTCTACCTCTTGCAACTCTCTCTCTACCTCTGTGCTGCTCATCCCGACCTTCAAGAACCTCGTTTGTGCGGTACGTGGTCGGTCTTCTGGACTTTCGAAATGCTCGTACTTCCGCGACTACTCTTCAGTGCTTTAGAACTGTGACAAAGGAAGGTGGACTGGATTACCAAAGGTGTCTCCAACTACTCCTGTTGGATACGTGGTCAAACAATCTCTGTGGTGAGTCAATTTCTCTCTAACTCATTATTTACGTCCTTAGTGTATTCCCCCGTCTGCTCCGGAAGAGCAGTGGTCCTCCGTGTTCAGGAACAGAAACATTAACATTCTCTACCCGACATTTAGTGGTCCTTCAAACCGGATCAAACTACTAGACTGGGAGTTGTGGCACGCTCCTGTAATCCAGCTACATGGAGGTCGGGTGTTGTCGGTGATTTGAGGCTAGAGATTCTGGGCACAGTTTTCCCATGTCCCCACTAAACTCGCCATCAACATGGTTGCCCTAAGGGAGCGCGGGGTGTCCAAGTTAGCTAAATACAGGGGGAACCTTAGATGCCAATGCGTTCCATTACTAACTACTACCGTATCAACAAATATTTTTTTGAAAAACTTCTAAATTTTTCTGTAGCAGAGGCGTCAACAGATAAAACCACAATCTGCTCCCATCCTCGGTAGAACAAGCAATCTTTTACGAGAGTGAGTTGCAGTACATAACTTTTTATCCTTTATACACATTAAGAAAGCATGATACTGGTTTAGTACAGACAACAGTCCAGATTGTTTACATTCAAAACGATGTTGTAGTGCTAGCTGGGTATAGACATCTATTTGGTGAGATTTTGTAGACACTTAACCATTTATCTATCAGATGGTTTCATTTCCAATTGCATCAGTATTCTGTTAATAAAACTTCTCAAGATCTTCAAACTCTAATTGGACTGGTTAAATGGTTTCCCTACTGTATTGTGTTCAACAAAGGTAATCAGAGATCCAAGAAAGGGCAATATTTCTCTTACCACGATGATATACAGTAATACTAGTAGAATTTTTTTATGTCAATTCCACTAGTGCCACGGCAGCAGCATATAGTCCTAGTAGCGGTGCATTGGCAGCTTGACAGCAATAAAAGTACTCCAACAGCAGTATCCAATCTTTGTATCGTTGTTTTGTCATCTTCCCTCATCCTCTCGTCTCATCCCTCATTCTCTCTTCTATCTTCCACTGCAAAATACTACAAAGTTCCGTAGTGGTCAGAGGTTAAAACCTCCTCCTCACCTTCACTCGTAGGACAACAATCCCTGCTTGACTGACTCCACGACACAGGCCTTTTCGTGAGTCCAGCTCCAACTGAACTACTATTGAAAGCCTTTTATATCTAGCACGTGTAATGCTACTCAGTTCGTCAACTTGGCAGCTCCACAGATGTAGCATTGTTGTAGTCAAGAATACAAATATGCACCTGATAACCTGATGAAAACCGTATCATCAATATCTCGAGGTCGCCAACATAATCATGGCACATACCATCTTCAACTTGTTCTCTGAACAACGTAAGTTCGAATTTTTAATCTTTTTAGGTTAGTCATAGTAATTTTTATCCTTCCGCACTTAGCTGTTTAGACCAAAACCTATTAAATTATTCTCAGTTTTTCTTGTTTTATAAAGAGTATCTCTTCCAGCAACTACAGGTCCTATTACACGAGGCAACTAGTTGCCCAGGTCATAGGCAATTAGTTGCCGGCCCGGCAACTGCGCTATTTTGAAAGTGTGATCGTTGGCCCACTATACCAAGGTAGTTTTGTTTGCAGTCATGAAGATGGTCTCACACGAGGAATTTATTTTTACTTGTTAAAAAGAGAAAACGAAGAGTTAAAAGAATGCATGTAAAACTAATTTCATCTGCTAGATTGGATAAAGGATTATACTACACCCTTTTTGATGATTTTTGTACAAACCTGCAACAAATTCTAGATATTTTATATATAAATATGTTAAATATTACTAACAAAACTTACACATAGATAATGGTAGAAACTATAGTCGCATTTTTCTAATAAAAGTTTATATAATTTATACATAAATTATAAAACTATATAATCCATTAGATGTATAATTTCTACCATTATATATCCAATAAGTGAGTTCTCTTTCTTAACACACATTCTATATATTAAAACGAAAGAAAAAAATATAACAGTACTAGGGGACTCCTCTGCTCACGAACATAATATAAATCTTTTGTGACAAGCTTTATTAATCTTGTCATCCCTTCAAATCGAGGTTATCTTTTCCTAAAATACATTTTAACTTTTTATCTTTAGTACATTCATTCTCTGCTAAAACTACATCTGTACGGTCAGTATCCATTTAAATACGGTATTATGAACTTACAGGAACGGAGATAACACAATGGTCTCACAGACTAGTAATAACTTATGTTTGTCTACAAGCATAATTTAGACACTAGTCAGGTCGTAATGTTTACAATCGGCAGATCTCAGCTGTTTGTCTTGAAATGTGTGCGCATCCTAGCTGTAAGCATCTAATCGCCTTGTGTAATACCCTCAACGCTTTTGCAGATGCCCAGGCCACTTGGAGTTGCCGCCCTTGCAACTGCTCAGCCACTGATTACTGGCCGGGCAACTGAACTAGCCTCGTGTAATTAGTAAGGTCTTATTCAAACAATGTATCCAGAAGAACTAGGCAACTAGCTGCCTCGTGTAAAAGGGGCTAAGTCAGTAATTTCTCATGAGTCAAACTTCTGTAGTTGTAGTAAAAATAGTATTTTCAAAAAATTATTGTCTATTTTTTTTTTCACAGATTCCTTAGGCAGACTATGACATCATTCAACGTCATTTAACCATAATTATTAAGAAGAAATTAAATAAAATTATTAATTATATTAAAAGTTGGCATTTAAAGTCATTTAAATAAAATGGGCAATTTTTTTTCCAATATGATTATTGATTCTATTACTGGATTCACAACTAAGAATAATTTTTTTTTTTACACCATGGTTTTACATCACCACAACATACATTTAATAATTTAATACATTCAATTAAAAAATCTAAACCAATAGATAATACTTCTTTATCTCGTGTTGTAGACGTTTTTTTTTTTTTTTTTTTTTTTTTTTTTTTTTAAACTTCACTCGCCAGTTGACATGGGCTTACAGGCCTGTACGTGAACTTTATTCAACGAGTGAAGTACCGACCGTTGGCTCAGTGGGGATTCGAACCTTGGACCTTGCCCTCCACAGTCCGAAGCCTTAGCCACTGAGCCACCACGCCGGCTACAAGTCAATACCACCGTACGTGTATGAGTGCGCTGGTGGGTCAATACCACTGCACGTGTATAGGTGGGGGGTGGTATTGCACTGCACCACAAGTGATATGCCACCATCACGCAGTGGTATTGACCCACCAGCCTGTATATAAAATTTGAGACTTTAGGCAATTGTTCTGACATGGGAGATCCTGGGACATTCAAGATTTTACTGAATTCTTACTGAATGTCAAACCTACCCACCCATAGACGTACAGATGATACTCACTCTGTAGAGAGTCCTGACTGGCGTTAACAACGACCTTGACTTTTTACAAGTCTACATACAATTTTTTGAAGCAAACAAACAATGCATCAGGAATAAAGTTACTAAATTCGAATACCATTACTAAATTTAGGGTTGAAAGGTGTCAAAGCCAAAGGACCTAAGTGACATTTTTTACTATTTTCAGATTTTATAACATATTGAAACTGCAAAAAATTCGCAATTTAGAGTTAAGAGAGCTATGTTCTTACATTCTTACATATGATATGCCGTCACAGCGTTGTGCGTATTTTAAGGTGAATATGAATGATTATGTGATTTTAGTCTGGTTCATTTTGATTGTTCCTCAGAAAGAGCCATTTATTCATTCAAACAGTTATCTTGGCTCCTATGCAAAAATACAACATCTTCAACTGAATACACACAGATCTCGTCTGCGAACATAATCAAGACCGTCTCTCAACAATATACATGATCTGTCACATTTAACATTTCGACAGTAAGAAGTAGCTAGATAATACAGTAATCCCTAGATAATTTAGGTTCGCCCCGGTTTGTGAAACCGCAGATAATAGTACCTTATTTAAACGAAGATTGGGAGGTTAAACGGAATTGTGGCGGATGTGGAATCTCGCTACACTCTCCCAACGACTTCGACAAATGGTTGTGTAGTTGTTTAGCTTTTTCTCTGATGATATGGGAGCTTAGGAGAACTCTTTTCCTGGTCTGATCTTCTATACATATGCTCAATGCCTTTTCAGTATTTTCAACTCTCACGTCTCGAGAAACAGAAGCTGTTTTGGCACAGAGGAGTCCATTTTCTTTCACGCTACCTCTGATATTTTCCTCGTTTTTCCGAATCTCACGAACGCTCGACTCATTCAATCTAAACTTCCTAGCTAACTTATCAACTTTCAGTGCATCAAGAATTTTACATTTTTCCACTAAGGACAGCACGATATGTTTTCTCTTCTCGATCTGAGACATCATAGATGAATGTTGAAAAAGGTTTACTATCAATAACTCACACTTATAATAATGAAAAAGAAAAATCAATAAACAAATAAAACAACAATAATAAAACACACAATCAGGCAATGAATTGTAGGCAAGATCTGGTAGGTGATATATACAGACGATGCAGAAAGGACTAGGAAGGAGTGAATGGCAGACGTATGGAGTGACAGTGGTAACAGAGGCGTGGTGGGGTAGAGTGGAAGGGGCAGTCAGTCATCCGGCAGGTGAACTTTTAAGGTTCCCGGAAATAGCAGTAATAATATAGCGGTGACTGTACAGTGGCGAACAAATATCAATTTGCATCATGATTTGTTGAATCAATGGTTATTTTATTTTTATTTTTGCATTTTTTTTTTTTTTGGGCTCTCAGGAGAAGTTTAAAGATAAGTGAAAAATATGGAGGGTTTACTGTAATTAGGAATAGTATTAAAAATAAACATATTGGTATCTGCAAGGTGGTATTTATTAAAACAAACAATATCAAAATTAAAATGTTTAACAATGATTGTAGTAGTTCCTCTATTTTAGAAAGGAGACCACATTGGATGTTTATATGCATAAACCAAGAAAATCTATTGCTAGTAAATAACTCTATAAAAACATAATCTTGATATTTAATAATGTTGATTTCATTTTTGTCTTGTAATTAATGAATTTGGTTACACAGTATAAAAAAGCTTTTATTTAATTAAACTGTTAAGTTTGTTTAATCCACTGAATAGGTCCCAAGTCTTTTAAGTTGTCAGTGTAACTATTTAAATCACTATCTATATAACAATTAAGTGATTCATTAAAACTACTATTTACAATAGGTACATTGTTCTTAATCATACAGGTGCTGATTAACTGCGATGGAGAATATATTGGTAAGATGCCCTTGTTGTGTTGTCTTGTCACATTGTTAGTCATTAGACCTTATTGAGTTCATATCCTTGACAGAATGGGGTTGCTGGTTGTAAGTCCAAGAGGGGGTATTCTTGATGAAATTTTATGTTTGGCACCAATTCACAATGCAAAGTCAAGTTCTCTTTAACTGTACAGGTTGTTGGTTCAGTCTCATCTTGTAGTGCATTTTCTTTCCAGGGAAACAAGAGGTGTTTGTAATCTTTTCCGATGTCTCTGTAGAAGTACAAGTCACATATCCTGCAAGTTTATGGGAGGCAGGTGGGCCACTACCACAGTACATGTATGGGAGGGAAGGTAGGGAAGATTAGATGTTATCTGTACTAATTTCTGTAGCTTAGAAAAAGTAAATCATGAAGGTACTCATATCAAGCTCTTCTCTTCCTAATACATCTTAAAGTCTTTTAGTCCGAACCGTAGGAAAGTCCGTCTCCCACACCATATCTTGGTTTGTCATCCAGCACAGCAACAATTATCTTGGCTCTTGTCTTCCTTTGAAATTTTATGAGGTTACCAATCTGGTGGTATATTTTGTCCCTACTGCATCCCATTGGTGGATAAATTAGTTGCTTTAAACTCTTGACCTTGAAGTCCTCTGTTAGTCTCTTGAAGGCCTCATAATCAAATTAGTATGTTTGAGGATGTACTGAGACTTAGTGACCAAGCTGTAAAAACTATATCCCTATTTGGCTTGTTGGAAAGCAGGGTACTGATTCACAAAGTTAGGGATGGGTTTGCCAAAACATTTTTTTTTTTTTTAACTACTGCAACCCCTGCAGACATGTTTGTTCACTTTGATGTCCGTGGATATATAGTGAGAAAATACTGTGAAGGGTTTATTGGAGTATTTATCAATACTATCTGACATGTTGGCCTTCATGACTTGAATATTATCCATTTTTTCGTAATTAGGTATCTATATTGTGTCAGGCAAGAGTGTCTGAATATGAGATCGAAGCCACTGCAGCTTCTTGTTTTGGTAGGGCCCTTGAGGAAATATACAGCCAGCTGGAGATACTCTTACATACAATCAGTATTTCTTCTTGGTTCAAATGAAGTCCATTTCTCCTGTAATGCTTGTTGTAGTTTAAGAGATGATTGAATTATAAGAACTTAATCTAATTCTATAGATAATGATAGCAGCCAGGAGTTACAACGTTCAACCTCAAAGAACTTCTTTCTCTTATATGGTTGCTGGTATAGGTAAGGCAGTTCAGTTAAAACAATTTTTGCCATAATGATCTTTGTGAGTGTTTCAGTCATACGAATGATACTTTTTAAAAGCTCAGTATCTCTCGTCTTCATATATACTACCAATTCTAACTTCCTTGGAGTTGCAAAAACATACTCACTACATTCGAATGGCTTTTTTCTAGTATGAGTCCTCATGTCATATACCAAAGAGGTATTCTATTAACCTGCAAATTTAACACACTGAATACATTTTAAAAAGTTTCTCTCCAGTGTCTGTCCTCACATGTGTTTTCAAATTGGACTTCTGTGAAGTTATATACAAGACATTGAGTGCATTTAAATGGGTTATCTCCAGTATGTATCCTCATGTGTATTTTTAAATTGAACTCATAAAGTTGTATACAGACACTAAGAACATTTAAATGGATTCTCTCCAGTATGTGTCCTCATATGTACTACCAATCTGGACTTCCATGAATTTGTATAAAGACAATGAGCGCATTTAAATGGCTTGTCTCCAGTGTGTGTCCTCATGTTTTTTTTTAAATTGGATCCAATGGAAGTTGTATATAGACACTGAGGACATTTAAATGGCTTCTCTCCAGTATGTGTCCTCATGTGTACAACCAAATTGGCTTTCTGTAAAGTTGTATAATGACACTGAGAACATTTAAATAGCTTCTTTCCAGTATGTGTCCTCATATGTGCTTTTAAATTGGATCCATGGGAAGTTGTATATAGACACTAAGATCAATTAAATAGCTTCTCTCCAGTGTGTGTCCTTACATGTGTTTTTAAACTGGACTCATAGGAAGTTGTAAATAGACACTGAGAACATTTAAATGGCTTGTCTCCAGTGTGTGTCCTCATATGTATTTTTAAATTGGATTCATAGGAAGTTGTAAATAGACACTGAGAACACTTAAATGGTTTCTCTCCAGTATGTGTCCTCATATGTAGTACCAATCTGGACTTCTGTAAAGTTGTATAGACACTGAGAACATTTAAATGGCTTGTCTCCACTGTGTGTCCTTACATGTGTTTTTAAACTGGACTCATAGGAAGTTGTAAATAGACACTGAGAACATTTAAATGGCTTCTCTCCAGTATGTGTCCTCATATGTAGAACCCATCTGGACTTCTTTGAAGTTGTATAAAGGCACTGAGAACATTTAAATGGCTTCTTTTCAGTATGTTTCCTCATATGTGAAGCCAATTTGGACTTTAGTGAAGTTATATAGAGACAATGAGCACATTTAAATGGCTTCTTTTCAGTATTTTTCCTCATATGTGAAGCCAATTTGGACTTTTGTGAAGTTATATAGAGACAATGAGAACATTTTAATGGCTTCTTTTCAGTATGTGTCCTCATATGTACTTTTAAATTGGTTCCATCGGAAGTTGTATATAGACACTGAGAACATTTAAATGGCTTCTCTCCAGTATGTGTCCTCATATGTACTACCAATCTGGACTTCTGTGAAGTTGTATAAAGACACTGAGAACATTTAAATGGCTTGTCTCCAGTGTGTGTCCTCAGATGTATTTTTAAATTGGATCCAATGGAAGTTGTATATAGACACTGAGAACATTTAAATGGCTTCTCTCCAGTATGTGTCCTCATATGTCTTTTTAAATTGGATTCATGAGAAGTTGTATAAAGACACTGAGAACATTTAAATGGCTTCTCTCCAGTATGTGTCCTCATATGTACTACCAATCTGGACTTTATTGAAGTTGTATAAAGACACTGAGAACATTTAAATGGCTTGTCTCCAGTGTGTATCCTTACATATGTTTTTAAACTGGACTCGTGGGGAGTTGTATACAGACACTGAGTACATTTAAATGACTTCTTTACTGTGTGTGTCTTCATATGTACTACTAAGTATCTCTTGTGTGTGGCTGCGTAAACACACTGAGTACATTTAAATGGCTTCTCTCCTGTGTGTGTCCTCATACTGTACATTGTGGTTTTTTTATCTTTTGAGTATTCTGATGGTAGGCCAGTATTCTCAAGACAGATTACCTTAAACAGAATAATTTACTTTATAAGGGAAGTACACTTTGCTAATATAAAAGAATCTAGAGCTTCCAGTCATGATTTTTAAAGCCTGCATTTACAATATTACTACATTATGAGACATTGCAGGCAAATTCTAGTCAATACCATAAGGAGAATCATGATACTGTCTCAACCACAGAGGCCAGTAGTCAGGCATTGTTTACAGGTTAGAAAATGTTATAATGCTTATTGCCTGGTTAAATATTTGCTGGAATATAGTAGATCCTTATTCATGCATGTTATATGTCAGCCAACAAAGATTTTACAACACAGACCCGATATAGTAATCAACTCATTTTCATACATTAACATTGAGAGAAGAGTTCATCTATTATGAGAAAACATACTATAACTAAATCTAAACTCACATTGAATTTCAGATTTTAATATATCCTAAGAATGAGCTACAGCAACCAAAACAGATTTCTCTGAATTCCAACTACACTGAGCACTAAGCCACTATTGTCAGAAAGTAATATTGTTGAGGCTGTAGTTTCTACCACCATGGCACCTGTCTTGGAATTGTTAACGAGTCTGAAAGAGGAGGTGAAAAGGTTGAGCAGTCAAGTTTCACAGTTATAGAGGGACTTGATCAACAAGACCGACAAGCTGGGGCAATACCAACGGCACAATCTTCTCTGACCTTCGTCAACAAACCAGAGCTATGTATGGGTGAGCGGGTTCCCACTGCAGGTTTGTGGATGTATGGGTCACCACTGCTGTGTTATGCACTGTTTATAGTTGGGTAGGCTGATGGCAGTCTACGATCAAGTCCCATCAATTGAAATCTAAAAACTATCTTTCCAAGCAACTGGTCTTCCACATAAACTCTCTGAACTGAACATTTTGGAATTCTAGTTCCATGTTTCATCTTTTTTAGTGATTCTGGTTTTCCTGGTGGGAGGTATAATAAAGCACATACCAATTCTTCTGTTTACTCACCGGGCGCTTGAGAGTATGTCTCATTGGCTTCCTGTTTCCAACAAAATATTCTTCAACAAAGTAAATCATGAAGGTACTCATATCAAGCTCTTGTCTTCCTAATACATCTTAAAGTCTTTTAGTCGGAACTGTAGGAAAATCCATCTCCCACACCATATCTTGGTTTGTCATCCAGCACAGCAACAATTATCTTGGCTCCTGTCTTCCTTTGAAATGTTATGAGGTTACCAATAAAAACATCTAGTGGTATTTTGTCCGTACTGCATCCCATTGGTGGATAAATTAGTTGCTTTAAACTCTTGACCTTGAAGTCCTCTGTTAGTCTCTTGAAGGCCTCATAATCAAATTAGTATGTTTGAGGATGTACTGAGACTTAGTGACCAAGCTGTAAAAACTATATCCCTATTTGGCTTGTTGGAAAGCAGGGTACTGATTCACAAAGTTTGGGATGGGTTTGCAAAACATTTTTTTTTTTTTAACTACTGCAACCCCTGCAGACATGTTTGTTCACTTTGATGTCCGTGGATATATAGTGAGAAAATACTGTGAAGGGTTTATTGGAGTATTTATCAATACTATCTGACATGTTGGCCTTCATGACTTGAATATTATCCATTTTTTCGTAATTAGGTATCTATATTGTATCAGGCAAGAGAGTGTCTGAAGATGAGATCGAAGCCACTGCAGCTTCTTGTTTTGGTAGGGCCCTTGAGGAAATATACGGCCAGCTGGAGCATTAAATTCCGATTGTATGGAACTCTTACATACAATCAGTATTTCTTCTTGGTTCAAATGAAGTCCATTTCTCCTGTAATGCTTGTTGTAGTTTAAGAGATGATTGAATTATAAGAACTTAATCTAATTCTATAGATAATGATAGCAGCCAGGAGTTACAACGTTCAACCTCAAAGAACTTCTTTCTCTTATATGGTTGCTGGTATAGGTAAGGCAGTTCAGTTAAAACAATTTTTGCCATAATGATCTTTGTGAGTGTTTCAGTCATACGAATGATACTTTTTAAAAGTTCAGTGTCTCTCGTCTTCATATATACTACCAATTCTAACTTCCTTGGAGTTGCAAAAACATACTGACTACATTCAAATGGCATTTTTCTAGTTTGAGTCCTCATGTCATATAGCAAAGAGGTATTCTATGAACCTGCATAATTAACCCACTGAATACACTTTAATAAGCTTCTCTCCAGTGTCTGTCCTCACATGTGTTTTCAAATTGAACTTCCGTGAAGTTATATAAAAGACACTGAGAACATTTAAATGGGTTATCTCCAGTATGTATCCCCATGTGTACCTCCAAACTGGCTTTCCGTAAAGTTGTATAAAGACACAGAGAACATTTAAATGGCTTCTCTCCAGTATATGTCCTCATTTGTACTACCGATCTGGACTACCGTGAATTTGCATAAAGACAATGAGCGCATTTAAATGGCTTGTCTCCAGTGTGTGTCCTTATATGTATTTTTAAACTGGACTCATGGGAAGTTGTATAAAGACACTGAGAACATTTAAATGGCTTCTCTCCAGTATGTGTCCACATGTGTACCTCCAAACTGGCTTCCGTAAAGTTGTATAAAGACACAGAGAACATTTAAATGACTTATCTCCAGTATGTGTCCTCATATGTACTACCAATCTGGACTTTTGTGAATTTGTATAAAGACAATGAGCGCATTTAAATGGCTTGTCTCCAGTGTGTGTCCTTATTGTATTTTTAAATTGGACCCTTGGGAAGTTGTATATAGACAATGAGAACATTTAAATGCCTTCTTTCCAGTATGTGTCCTCATATGTATTTTTAAATTGGACCCTTGGGAAGTTGTATATAGACAATGAGAACATTTAAATGCCTTCTTTCCAGTATGTGTCCTCATATGTATTTTTAAATTGGACCCTTGGGAAGTTGTATATAGACACTGAGAACATTTAAATGACTTCTCTCCAGTATGTGTCCTCATATGTAGTACCAATCTGGACTTCTGTAAAGTTGTATAGACACTGAGAACATTTAAATGGCTTGTCTCCAGTGTGTGTCCTTACATGTGTTTTTAAACTGGACTCGTGGGAAGTTGTATACAGACACTGAGTACATTTAAATGGCTTCTTTCCAGTGTGTGTCCTCATATATGCTACTAAGCCGCTCTTCTTTGTGGCTGCGTAAACACACTGAGTACATTTAAATGGCTTCCCTCCTGTGTGTGTCCTCATACTATACATTGTGGTGTTTTTATCTTTTGGGTATTCTGATGTTAGGCCAGTGTTCTCAAGACAGATTACCTTAAACAGAATAATTTACTTTATAAAGGAAGTACACTTTGCTAATATAAAAGAATCTAGAGCTTCCAGTCATGATTTTTAAAGACTGCATTTACAATATTACTACATTATGAGACTTTGCAGGCAAATTCTGTTCAATACTACTAAGGAGAATCATGATACTGTCTCAACCACAGAGACCAGTAGTCAGGCATTGTTTACAGGTTAGAAAATGTTTTAATGCTTATTGCCTGGTTAAATATTTGCTGGAAAATAGTAGATCCTTATTCATGCATGTTATATGTCAGTCAACAAAGATTTTACAACACAGACCCGATATAGTAATCAACTCATTTTCATACATTAAAATTGAGAGAAGAGTTCATCTATTATGAGAAAACATACTATAACTAAATCTAAACTCACATTGAATTTCAGATTTAATATATCCTAAGAATGAGCTACAGCAACTAAAACAGATTTCTCAGGATTCCAACTTCTACAATAAACACTAAGCCACTAGTGTCAGAAAAGAATATTGTTGAGGCTGTAGTTTCTACCATCATGGAACCTGTCTTGGAATTGTTAACTGGAGTCTGAAAGATGAGGTGAGAAGGTTGAGCAGTCAAGTTTTACAGTTGTAGAGGGACCTGATCAACAAGACTATGAAATGGGGCAATACCTGCGGCACAATATAAAGAATACTTAAAAAAAAAGTGCCAAAGGCTATTATTGATGCCAAAGACTATATATTTATAAATAGTCATCATTTTTAATTTTCTCCGAGCAATGTAAATTGTACGTTCAAGTATTGGCATAAATTCAGCCATAATGAACTTACTTGAGTACACACTCGGCAGCGGTGATTCTACTAAGGAGAAGACTCGCTTTTTCACGAGTGGGTACGACCCATCGTCAAACACACATAAAGTGTTAATGAACCATCCAACCGTACATGTAAAGTGGTATTACCTGGTACAACCCACTCACAAACACACATACACGTACATTGTTATTGACCTACCCGCCCGCCCATACAAGTACATTGGTATTGACACACCCGCCCACCCATACACGTACATTGTTATTGGCCCACCCACCCTCCAGACACGTATTTTGCTATTTCTAGTGACCTTTGTCAACAAACTAGAGCTACCTGCTACTGCTATTTACAGGACCATTGGGTTGGCAAACCGCCAGGTTTCAATACCAATGCACTTGTAGGCGTGGGCGGGTGGGTTGAAACTGATGCATGTGTAAGGGTGAGCGGGTTCCCACTGCAGGTTTATGGATGTACGGGTCACCACTGCTGTGTTATGCAATGTTTATGGTTGGGTAGGCTAATGGTAGTCTACGTCAAGTCCCATCACTGTGAAGTCTAAAGACTATCGTTCCAACCAACTGGTCTTCCACATAAACTCTCTGAACTGAACATTTTGGAATTCTAGTTCCATGTTTCATCTTTTTTAGTGATTCTGGTTTTCCTGGTGGGCGGAATAATGAAGCACATACCAGTTCTTCTCTTTCCTCATCGGGCACTTAGGGGTACGTCTCATTAGGCTTCCTGTTTCCCCAACAAAAAATTCTTCCGTTTAATTACTAATGGTTTAATAAATTATGGTAAACATATGGAAAGGCAACATCAAATTGTCTGACTGACTTCGTAATGTTATCAAGAGTGATGGCCCATGCATAGCACTTTACTTTTTGCTCAACTGTAAATGCATTTTCCAATTAAAAGTATGGCAACACCGTATTCAAAATAGTCACGTGGAAATGTTCTGCCTTGACTTTTGTCTTTAGTTTAAACCACACAGTTCCTTGACAATACTCAAAGATGTTTTATAAGTATTGCACAGTTTTAACAAAATTAGTTTTTTCTGCTGTTGTTTTATTTCTATGACCATGAAAGAAATGCAATTTTTACACAGCAGTTTTTTTAAGTTAATTAAAAAGAATATAAAGTAGAAACGATCAGTGGGAAAATAGCATGTAATAGAAATTCAAATGTGTTAAATTCTTTATAGCACACTGTATTACAACAGATAATACAAAACTTATTATAAAAAAACTGTATTTGTTTATAATAACTTTAACATGCAGTACAATATTATTATTATATATCAAAACATTTGTTGATTTTATTTTTTGCAAAAAAAATGCCTTATCATGTTGATCTCATGCTGACAAAGCCATTTTTATACGCATTTATAAAGAAGAGATAGGAAAAATATTTACTGTAGAACAATTTCACTATTGTCAAGCTCTGCTAAGGCGTTTAAGCAGGGACGTAGCTAGAGTATATGGCGCCCTTGGCGAATTGTACTGACCCCCCCCCCCCCCCCGGAAGAAGGGGGTCCGTGAATTTTTTTTAATTTTAGCTACAAAATGTTAAGTTTTGCTTGCTTTTTGCAAGTTTTATTCAAATATTTAATGCAAATTGTAGGTAGCATAGCTACCGATTAAGCGCTCAACGTTCGGCCGTAACAAACAATGATTTAAGCCTTAAACAGTCTAGACTTACGAAAAGATAGAGATAGCTATCTGCGGCATTATCTCCATCGTTTGAACTAGTACGACAGTGTTAATCATTTTTAACATGTTGGCAGTTGGCACTTATACCGTAGAGCAGCGTCGAAACCGACCCTTAAGCATGATCTGTAGGTATATTACAATCAATAACAATGCCAAAATTAATAAGTGCTTCATAAGTAATATACAGTAGACTCCCTCTCGTTCGGCCACCTCGGGACTGAACCACCGGCCGAACTAAAAAATGGCCGAACTAACCGATGTTGCTTAAGTAAGACCAGTTTCACTACTCTAAATGTACTTTAGAATGGCCTACAAGTAATAACTAAAATTATAATAAGCCTAGGTTAAGTGCTAACTTAAAACTTACCCTCAGCAGTTGGCGTAGAGTAGTTCAAATAATGACACAAAATATAAGACTTGCATAGTTTTATATCAAACACAAAAAAATGAAAAACACTACACACTATAATAGTATTGGTTTATATAAACTTCACAGAATAGGTTAAAAGAAATCAGTTATTTTTCGTTGGACTTTATCTTCAATAGCTTTCTTTCTAGCGTATTCTCGCCATTTTCTCAAAAACATTATGTCAACTGCTGTAGAACTCGTCTGTTGCTCAATGTAGGTTGTAGCCATTTGCAGTGCTGCCATTCCCTCTGCATGACTCATTTTACACTCGTCGTCCACCTCATTGTCGCCATCTTCTCCTTCTCCTTCTTGCGTTTCTTGACATTGTAAAACTGATTGAGCAATTTCATCATCATTTAAAACTTCATTGTCCAGCCCCTTTTCAATAGTTATCCACTCCAATACATCTTGTTCTTCAATATTTTCACTATGAGGCAGTCGATTTAAATCATTTAGAATAATAGCTTCTTCGTCTGCTTCAAGTTCAATGCTAGGAGCATTAACAACACTACCTTCTCTAGCAACAACCTCCTCTATATTCGGCCATAACTTTCTCCACGACTTTATAATCGGTGACGGTGGTATTTCATCATAGTACAGAAGGCAACTGACCGTTTTGTAAATTACAAATAAACATGGCCACCGTCGCGGCTCTCGTCTAGACAGTAGAGTGGTGCGGGTGAGTCATACTCAGGTAGCCGGCCGAACCATCCGGAGGCCGAACCAAACGATGCCGAACGAGAGGGAGTCTACTGTAATTATACATAATATAATAAGTAATAGACAATTGTGGACAACAAATTAAAATATCAATAGCAGTGTTTATTAGTAATGTATTGACACTTACGCACAAAATGTAACTAAAAACTTATTTTCCTAGCTTTGATTGATGCAAATGCTGAAATTACATCATCGAAGTTTAGCTTGGAAGCAGTTTCATATTCTATTGAAAGAATTGCCAAACTTGTGAGGCGTGTTTGGCCTGTTCGTGAACGGAGGTAGTTCTTGATAAGCTTCAATTTACTAAAGCTACATTCACAGCTTGCGACGCTCACTGGCATGGTGAGAAATATCCTCAAACTTATCTCAATATTTGGATATGAATCTTGTACTTGATAAGCATGTATAGCTTTTAGAATATCTAAATGTGAAGCTGATTTAATGTCCTCAATGAGCTCAATCATCTGAAATTTGAAAATGCCGATTTCTTTCAACAGTTCGTAACTATCCACATCTTGATTGTACTTTAGGCCAAAGTCTTTTGCACAATTCTCCAATGTAGCTAAAGACCAGTTTTTCAATGAGGAACCTGCCAGAAACTGAAAGTTGTTGGCAACTTCCTCAAATGCTTTAGACCTGGTCGTCATTTCAGCAGTCAGTCTGTCATACACACAAAAACATTCCCATTGAAAATCTTGTTTCGCAGAAATGAAGCACCCTTCGTCTTTTGCCTTTCCTGAATCCAAAGTCTTTTTACGTTTAATACGTTTTTCATGGAATCTACAGTCAACGTCAATTTCTTCACAAGTCTTTACAGCTTTGGCTATGATGTCTTCTATCCCCTCTTTACGCCTTTTTTGGAATTTCTTGCTTAAAGCGCTTAAACTTTTGGATGCAGTGTCTAGAGATGTGTCTTTCCTTTGCAACAATTTGTTTGTGCAGTCCACAGAAACCAATATTCCAGACCACAAATGGAGAAGACAGACAAATTTTAAGTCAATACTCTTGATAATACTTGATGCTCCTAATGTAGTTTCTTTGTTCCATTCTTCATTGTTCGTCATCCCTTTTAAAGCAGTGTATAAGCCTGTAATATTCTTTTCCACAGATGTTATTGCCTGCCTTTTCGATGACCACCGAGTGTCGGAGTGCCCTTTCACAGTTGTGTCCAAATATGGTTTTACAAACTCCTATCGAAGTGTCGAGCCGCTTAAAAAACAAAATATGTTTTTGAATTATCCCAAAGAAAGTTATCATCATTGGAGACACTTCTGCTGCATGTACACCAACCAAATTTAAGCTGTGTGCTGCACAGGGTACAAACTTGGCAAGTCCATTTATGCGACTGATGTGATCCTGCACGCCATTGTAAATGCCGGCCATGTTAGAGCCATTGTCGAATCCTTGCCCTCGGCAGTCTTTGATGTCCAACCCATCTTCTTTTAACTTGGAGAGTATTTCGTTAGAAATTCCTTCTCCAGTCTTTTTGTGGCTAACTAGAAAATCAACAAAACTTTCGACAATCTTACAATCTCCATTATAAATCTCAACGAATCTTAAAATCTGGCTCATTTGTTCTGTGTGTGACACGTCAGGGGTACAATAAAAAAGAATAGAAAAATACTTGGCTGCTTTCACTTTTCCTAAAATATGAGAACGCACTCTGTTCCCTAAAATATTGACGATTTCATTCTGAAAAGTTGGTGAAAAGTAGCTGGTCACGTTCTTATTAGATCTGACGTAAGATATGTGCTGTCTAAGCAATGGATGATAGTGGCTAATCAACTCTAATGTGCTTAAAAACACGCCACAGTTTTGATCACCAATAAAATCAGAAGATCCCCTTAGCGGTAGGTTGTTTTTGGCGCAGAACATTACGACATCAACAACTATTGTCAGTATTTGTCGCCACTTTTCCTTTTCAGTTGTCAGTTGCTTTTGCAAATCCGCATCTAAACAGACATTTTTTTTAGCCTTACCTCAAGCTCTTTCCATTCCACATAGCACTTTCTGTGTGTTTCAGTATTTTCATGCAGTTGGATGTGAGGATTTAGATGTTTCCAATCACTGAATCCTACATTAGTATCAGCAAACCCAGGCGCAGAATTATTCTTTTTTCCAAACAAAATGCAGGGAAAACAAAAAACAGCATTTTTGGATTCACTGTACAATATCCATTGCCTTTTGACACGCTCTCCATTTGAAAGTTCTTTGAAAAACCATTTTTTGCTCAAATGTTTAGCATAATCAGATACAGGGAAATTGAAGTTGTCTACGTCTACTGTTTGTGGACCACGTTCTACGAGCTTAGTTCGAACTGAATCAGTGATATTCGGTCACTTGCAGGGATCGTCATAGGTAATTTCCGAAACTTTACTCACTTCCACCAAATTTGTAAGGCAGTTCATATCATCTTCCTCAAGACAAACTTTTTCTTCTAAAGAGGCTATTTGTTCTACGGCTCCCGTTTCACAGCTGAAAACATTATCAGAATGGCTTCTTTCTTCCGTGACACCTTCCTCACTCTCCAAAACTTCTGTTGTGCTGGTGATATTGATTTCGTATACGCTATCGCTATCTCTTTCTCTTGTCTCGGGTAAGTTCGATGGTCCAGGATCCCCTTGACTTAACCATCTCCCCAAACTCATAGCAAGTTTCTTTCCTGCCTCGTTCCGTGCTTCACGAGCTTTTTTTAAAGGCACTTCCTGATGGTTTTTTCGGCCCCATTCTAGAAAAAAATACCTATTATAACACTAAACAACACTCCCAAAATGTCACACTACTATTAGCAGTCCCTGCTGTAATAACCTAAAACTTTGACTATATTCTTGCCAGCTTGGATTACACCACAACAAACAATGACTAGGCATTAATGTAGACCTTTCTAGTCCTAAGCATAGTTTAAAAACTAATTGGCCTAGATTATGTTTTTATTGTTCCAAATCAAAGAATAAACTCTAAACTATACGAAAGGACAAATAGTCCTGAGAAAATTCTACAGAAGGTATATTTTTGATCGATTGAAAATTGTAAACAATGAATAATCTTTAAAAACTAGAAAAGTGAGGTTATGTTTACTCACTAGTTGCTAAAAGAGCTCATATCTGTGAACAATAATTTGGGAGACTCCCGACTATTATTTTCTACTACAAATTTGGAGCTCCTAAGAGTAGTTACTTAAATGAATAAGGGCATTTAGAGTGCCTACATATTTGAACTTGTTACTACTCACCTTGACTGACAATGGAATGTAAACAGTGTTCTGAAGTCTGGCAATCTTAATGTCACTACTTAAAATGCAATTGGCACTTCAGCATTACCCTTTTCACTATAGATTACTTAATTCTAAAAATCTTACACTAGTTATGTCTTGTAACACCAATATAGCAGAAACACTGTACAAACAACACCGTTACCGTACAGGTGCATTTGAATTGGGTTGCAGACTACTACTGAGTTGAAATCAGCAGACGGCCAGTCGGGAGCGCTGCCAACTGTAACAACCAATTTAACCGAAAATTCCCCATTCGTTACGAAGTGGTTGGGCGAAAATCTTTCGAACGCACAGAAAAAAACTACAAAATTAGAAATTAATGAGATATTTAATCATATTGTTTGTTAATTCACTTCGTTAATGTTTATTGCATGCAACTTGGTGTGAAAGAGGTTATTTTTAATCTTATACTCATTTTATTTTGTTTTACTTGCATTTTTGAACAAGGGAAATTTTGCGCCCCTATATATTCTGCGCCCTTGGCGGGGGCCCCTACCGCCAATGCCTAGCTACGTCCCTGCGTTTAAGAAAATAGTCAAAAAGACCTCTTAGCTATGAATGGAGAGATTTCTAAAAGAGGATGACATAGGTATATTTCTCGGTAATATGAGAGGATTCAATCCAATATACTAACATCTCTATGGAGCTTTGAAAGAAAGATTCAAATAATCTAACAATTTGAGTAAAGAATTTATCGTAGTCCTAGAGTAAAAGCTGCAGCCAGACGAAAAGGAGCAATCATACCAGCTATAATCGAAAGCATTCAAATCTCCCAATATTAAGATGTAATGTGTTATGAAGTTGATTTTTCCCAACAACTTTTATGGCAAGTGTTGAGGACAGTAGAATGGCCTGAGAGGTCAAAATAGTTGTAAGAAAAAAAACAACTTTACACTAAGTATAGGAACCTCGAATAATACAATCTCCGGAAAAAATTCTAGAACATGTCTCCTGAATGAGATCAATCTTTTCTGACAGAAAAAGGAACCACAAACCCCCTATATCATTTATATCATATCAACAATAGTGATCATTTGTTTTGTTGTGGGTGTTATAAATGTGAATAGAATATCTAACATTCAATATTTGTACTTATAAGTAAAGTGCATAAGAAATTAAGCTTTATCATGGGCGAGCCAGTGGCCGAGCGGTCTGAGGTGTCAGAACTCTGAACCTGGGTTTATCAGTAATTAATGTACTGGTTCGCCCCTTTACTCTGACTGAATAAGTTCTCAGCACAGATCAATAGTCTATGGGGAATGGGCACAGTAAGGTTAGAAGGTTGGCCTCTCCTTAAAAAATTTTTTAAAATCCTTATATATAATATGTGAAGCCGTTTTAGTAAACACAACTCCTCCCTTATTCCTTGACCAATTTAGGGTAAGGGTGTCAAAATATTTGCCTCTGTTCGAAGTTGAGCAATAAGGTCTTAATTCTTCAATATTTTTATCCCGAAGGGTGTAGGAAGCCTTCAAAGTTTGTTTTTCGGCCACAAGAGTAACACGGAGAGATTTAAATTAAATGAAAAGTAACAGCTGTTAAAATGTAAATGATTTCCAAAAAGTTTTAAAAGCTGTTGGAATGTAAACAATATTGTTTGTATTATTCAGGAGGTTAGATGTTTCATAATATTAAACTAGAGAAGGTTATAAGTGGTTTTATTTCAATTTGATTGTAGGGCTTCACTCTTCTGGACTTGAATTTCATTGGTAATGTAATGCAGTTATTTTACTTATTTAATTAACTGCATTATATTAGAAACAACTTTCTTCTATATCCTATGCATACAAATTTACTACATTTTATCTGCGTTACGACAAGTGGCTGAAACATCCATGTGTATCAGATCAGAGGCCAGAAAAACTATCGAATGCTAGACATAGAATGGTTGTTTACGAACATTTTCTCTCACAGACAATGTTCCCACCGAAACACGTAAATCAGTATTGACCCGCCCGCCACCTATACATGTAGTGGTATTGAGCCACCCACTCACTCAGACACGTTCAGTAGTTTTGACCCACCTGCCCACCCATTCACGACCAGTAGTATTGACCCAACCGCCCACTCATACATGACCAGTAGTATTGACCCACCCGCCCATCCATACACGACCAGTAGTATTGACCCACCCGCCCACCCATTCACGACCAGTAGTATTGACCCACCCGTCCACCCATTCACGACCAGTAGTATTGACCCACCCGCCCATCCATACACGACCAGTATGTAAATACATCCACCTTAATAATACATCCACCTAATCACCGTGAAGTCTATACCTTATCATACACGTGGGGTGGTATAGATCCACCCACCCACCCATACGGTAATATGTCAATGTAGAACGTCAAAGTCGTTCGAGTGAGGGTGGGAGGGAGGGACACAATATCGTTCGTGTGAGAGTGGGAGGGAGGGCTGTCAACTTTGGTCATGTGAGGGTGAATGGGAGGACCGTCAATAGCGTTCGAGTGAGGCTGGGAGAGAGGGCCACAATATCAGTAATCAAAGTCAAGTAACCATTAGATAACATCGTTCCAGCTGCACGCTCAATCCGGATCTAACCATCATACCAACCGGCAATGTTATCATGTGTTTATTATTTTTTGTAAATATTTAATTTTTGTATAATGTTTTAATGTGACTTTTGACAATGGATGTGAACATGGAGTTTTTACTCTGAAACCGGTAATCCAATAAAGAAAATTTTGTAGCTGAAGACGACAAAAGGTACGGTAACCTTATTATTTGTTATATATATCAGCTCAGGAGACTTTAGCAATGAATAAAAAAAAAAAAAAAATAAACTTATTTTATTTATGCTTTAATATTAAACTTTTGACAATTATAGGATAAAAGATGTCATACTGTCGTATTTTGACATATTGACAACAGAATGTTCTATAACTTTCTTTTTGTTCCATGGCTTCTGGAGCCTTCGGGGTCGAGTTTGTTCTTGAAATTCTAGATTGTAACAAATGTATATAAGGCGGCTGCACCGCTGCTAGTTTTCAGTTTTGAGTTTTCAGTCAGTGAGTGATTGTTCAATTCGTTAGTGTGGAACAACTCGGATATTGCGGTAGTGCAAATCATTGTGAGTTGTGAGTTCAGTGTTATTGTGTTTCAAGGTGAATAAACGCTTGTGTACTTAAATTGCACGTGTGTTATTTTCGTGTCCCTAGTGATATACTGTATAGTAATCGCTAGTGTAGTGACGACATACTACTAGCCATAGTAATGACAAAAAATATTACAATAGTAAATATCAGATGATAAAAATATATACATCTGATATTTACTGTATATATTTTTCAAAACAACTTTACGAATAGGCTGATAATCTTATTATATAGAGCCCAAAAAGAAAAATCACCAAACTAAAAAAGCATTTCTCAAAATTCCATTCTTAAGGGAGTAGTAACAGCCCTTTAACATTTCCTTTTTTCCATAACATTAACATTAGCATAAATTTAATTTATTTCAAACAAACGATACTAAAAGCATAAAAATGACACAAAATCTTGGCTAGTTTGGTTTTCATTAAAATATGTTTTAAGGTCATTCTACTAAATCTGACATGATTACACTTCTATGCATCCCCCTAAAGTAGACTTATTGGTTTTTCTAGACTATAAAACTTTGTTAACTGGAAGACCATTAACAGGCTGAGCTTTTATATTGATATGATGGTTTAGAGAGGACCATCATATCAAGGAGGAAAGGTAAGCAGGCGTAAGTCCAGCTGTCACTTGCCATGGGACAAGACTAATTAATTGTTCAATCTGTAACTGTCACCCACGTCACAAACTAGGGGTGTGCGAGTAGTGATTTTTAAGTTCAAGCCGGGTTAAGTCGAGTAGTTGGCACTTGTTTTGAGTATCGAGTATTTTCGAGCGAGTATTTAAAGAAGAATTCCCTGCTCACCCAAGACAGATGTGAAAGGCAGACACTGTCCTAAGCCTATGTTCTGCCAGACTCATAAATTTATGCATCTAAAATGAACACAATAATTTTGATTTGTTGTTTTTTACTCTAACATTTGATAAATAAAACTTTGTACCTCCTGCCTTCCTACATTTTTATGTGGCATTGTTTTGTTTAACCTACTTCCTTAACTCATGACTAATATGATGTAAGAAAGCATATTATTAATTGAAACAACGTGAAGATTTCATCTGTTCACTCATATCACAGATCGGATTTTCTATGCAAGCCAATTATACTCTTTCACAGCCAGCAGATATTTTTATCTGGTGGTTCCGATCAAAGTGTACAGTAGAAAATGTACAGTAGTGAAGCTTGTTGGCAAAAGCTGCATCCAACCAAACTAATCCTAAAATTCAAGCGTCATCGCCAAATTCAGTCAGTTGCTTTCAGAATTGCCTCCTCTCAACAAAGAATTGATTGTGTACACACCATGAAAAGTGGATCTGTGGGTATTTAATTTAGTAATAACAAGGTTACAATTAACTGGAAATAAGTTGTGTATTATATTATCAAATTTGAAAATCTAGATGACAAAGTAGTTCAATCGGTTGATAATAACTAATCAGGTTTACTAAAAATAAACGTTAAAGTCGCTTAGGATGAATTAGTTTTTAATTAATGATCGAAAATGAAATGTGTAAACTTAAAACTACTTCAATACATAAGGCTATATTGAACAACAGATAAATAATTATTTCATAACGAGAAATTTATTAAAACCTGGCATATTCAAATGAAAACCATGGACGTAGTCAGCTAATATAATAGCTTTAGAAAAGGTCTTCCTACACCATGTTTCTCACTCAATTGTGTGTCGGCACTGGTGGCGCAGTGCTGTAACCCAGCTACTTGGGGACAAAGTGTTTGGGAGATTGTAGGCGATAGGTTGGATGCTCTGTCCACTTAAAACCTACATGGTGTCCGCTCAATGGTTGCTATCGGCGAGGACACTACTACAGAATTATGGGGTTTCCATGTTGGGTGGTAATCATTGTACGGATGTTGTGTGAGAGAGATAACTGAGTATCAGGCTTGTCAATCAGCTAAAAATCAGACCAGCACTACGTGGTTAGGATTCCACGTAAAGCTGTAGGTCCCTTAGTTGGCCTGCCTGTTGGGCTATTAATAAATTGCCCTTTCTGAGGAACAGTTGAACTCAGTTAGTAACCAGACTACACTCATCCTCACTCATCCTACACTCATATAATCTATATATATAAAATCCAATGTATGTCTGTCTGTCTGTCTGTCCTTTATGCGCTACCAAACCGTCCAGCCGATCGCCATGAAACTTTAGGATGTTGTCCTGTATACTCCCGAGATGGTTTCTGTGAAGTTTGATGCAGATCCGTCCACAGGGTCCCGCCCCACGGGCTCCTAAAGATCCCATGTTATTCAAATGGAGAATCTGAATTGTTTACAAAAAACATATGACTCTGTGGTTTAATGTAGTTTCACATGCCATAAGCAGATTGAAGTTCTCACAACAACAGTACTGTATATGTTTTGATTTATTGTAGTTCTACATTTCACCTTGAGAGTGTAGCACACACTACTTTTACTTGATCAGGTGATCTGTATTTGGTGTTAACCTTTTTTCCTCGGTAATTAAAACATGTGGTGAAACGTGAAAATAAAAAATAAATAATTATTTGTTTTGCAGTTTACTTTTTATAACATGCCTCCTAAAAAATCTAATATTGGTATAAGAAGCAAAAATGCTCGAATTCTTTCAGCTATTAGGTTCTAAATCAAACTCAATATTATGACCGGCGAAGCGGGCGGGTACAGCTAGTCATTCATATTCGCCTTAAAATACCAACAACGTTGTGTCGGCGTCTCATATGTAAGCATTGATTGTTTTATATTTTACATTGACATTGTTGTAACAATATGAGCAGCGAACCGTTTAGTGAGTTTACGAATCAAAATTATCGTATTTTACTACCTTTTACACTCCAACTGTGCTATTGTCTAACCTAGTCAGGAAACCATTCAACAATTTGACAGAAAAACATATCATATGCGTAAATGTTACACACAGTTTTGGCGATCAAGGTGTTTATGGAATAAAAATTAATATATGTTCGCCACAGATATATATAGCCATTTTTTATTCAACGGAAAATAAATCAATAACGTTATGTTACACACTGCTAGAACGCCATTATCATATTTTTTATGTTATGATACAGTATTTTCTTAGCTCAAATCATTGGACACTTCCCTGCTCAGATTAAAAAAGAGAATAGACCTAAATCAACTCGCGAGAAATACTGTATACAATAATTTCAGTTCCAAAAAGGAGCTGAACAGTTCCTTGTACGTACAACACGAATACAACCGATATGAATTTTTGCCTAGAAGAGATGGGAAGTTCGGTTCTTGGGATGTAAAGTGACCCGTTCTAAGGACAATTTTGATTGAGCGATATTACTGATATGAATAAAAATAGGTTTATTTTCCACGGCGTACAGACCATTAGATTTGTGTTGGTAACAGGTCTTTTTAGCATCTTGATCTAGATCTCTCGTCCCCTTTCTTGGTTCACAAAGAAATTAATCAGCACTTCTGTTTTAGTCACGCTATTTGAGGTTTGGTTACAAGTGACTTGTTGACTCCGTCAAGCAACATGTGTGATTGCTACCTTCCCAGCTCTGTTGTTAACTTTGAGTTGAACTAGTTCAAATCAAAATAAACAAACTCTTTCACTCCGTTGACTAGTTCATTTGACTGTTGTTGTGTACTACCAGTTCTTAGGCGTATTGTTTAGTAATTATGCATACCAAACTGATAACGTGTTATTAAGGGTAAAATAAAAACCAAGGAAGCGTACAGTTTTCGTTCATAACTTATACAACTGTTACTCTTTAAACTAAATTAAGATGTACCAGAAACAGAATAGTCCATAAAACTAACCAACTCTAGCTCTGTCCAATGGTATATAAATTGTGTTCTTAGTGTCAATAAGTGTATTATAAGAAAGGTTAGAAACATTTGCAGCGTAACCAACTAATTTTCAACGCTTGGCGATTTGGCCCTGCCATAGATCAGGCCCTGCTAGTGTCTTGTGATGCACAGACGAACAGCTAAAATTGAATTCTTTATGCTCTGTCCATATTCTAGTACAATTATATTACAATCAATCTAACCTCTGAAAGTGGAAGTTTCTCTTCATGTATGTCGATCAAATTGTTTTCCTCTTCGCCATCTTGGGATATCTAGGCATATAAAGTAAGACGATCAAACAAACCATATATATTCTTTATCTAACCTGAAATATATCCTTGATCTATGTAAATAAATGTTGATTAATTTACAAGTAAACATAATGTTATATCTAATTTTTACATGTTTACAAAGTAGTTATAGAATGTAGATGAATACCTGATCTGAAAAATAAATATACAGTAGACCCTCGGTTATCCGAGGTAATTGGGACCGAGATCAACTCGGATACGTAAACAAATTGGATAATACAGAGGTTATGGTAAAAATAATGTAAAAGCCATGAAAAACGTACAAAACTAGTTTATTACAAGAAAAAACACAAAATATTGTAAATGTAGGAACAGTCCTGTAATACAGTAGGAACATCAGGTTATGTCATTTAAAAGTTTTATTGTATTAACGAAGGATGACAAGAATTTAGGAATAAGTATTCCATTTTAAAACTCTACAACAGTCGGTAAAAAACTACAATAATTGAATTTAACTGTAAAAATCTAATGTAACGTCCATAGGCAGCATTTTGGATGGGCAATTTCCTTTAATGTTACATCTGTTGACAACGAAAGCAGAGTACTCCTTCATTCATGTTAACCGATCTTCCAGTGTCATTGTCTCACCCTACCTTTTGTATTTCATCTATCTACAGTCCTCGGTAGTATTCGCATCTTGGTTTTAGGTGCAGGGTACCATTCAGTCCAATTACCAAACAAAATTATCGTATTTATCCTGTCATTTGACATATTCTGCATTACTCTCTTAATAGTGCAGGGAACCATTCAACATTTTCACGGAAGAAAATTATCGTCATATTGGCGACAAAAACACTGATTTGATTCATCATTTCAATTTCGTTATAAGAATTCAATTGTCAACCATTACCACTCATATCAAAACTCTTGAATAAAATATTGGACACTAACAGTAACAACAAAAAATAGCTACAATATTTCCAATACTGTATTATAAAATCACAAAAGTCAACACACTAAAACTACCACATTTTTTTGCAAGAGCAGAGTGGACTAAGCCGATGGTGTCAGGTGGTGATGTGTCATGCATGAGTGAATGCATTTGGGTGGGAAAATCTTTCCTATAGAAGGGTACATTATCATAAATATGTCACATGACGGCCCTGCAGCGCCCTAACCTAGCTCAAACAGCCAATAGAGACATTGATTACTTGTCAAACAATTATATGATGTCGTGCTATAGATTTCCTTTTATTAGTAGCTTTATGTTTATTTTTCAGCGTCTGATGACTAGCTCAGTTAACCCGAAGCCTCAGTTAAACGAGGCTCGGATAACCGAGATTCTAATGTATTTGTAAAATTGTTAGCTCAATGTCCTTAGAGTGCCAGCTTGCAGTTTAGTCGTAGTTCAGACTAATTGCTCAAATTTTGATTGAGCAATTAGTCTGGGCACGCAGCAGTGTTGCTACTAGTCAATGCTACTAGCCATCTAACTGATTAATAAACATCAAATGATAATAATATTAGATATTCAACACTTCTTCAAACTACATTATGAATAAGCTAATAATGTTTTCATGAGAGAGCCACCTCTTCACTCCTCATCCAAGTCCAGCTGTCACTGGCTGTGAAACCAGACTAATTGTTTGATCTGTGTCTGTTAGTCCATAAAACTAACCAACTCTTGCCCTTTACGATGGTATGTAAATATTTTCATAGAGTCAATAAGTGTATTATAAAAAGGTTTGAAACATCCGTAGCATAAACAGCTATTTTCTAATTGTTGGTTAGGAACAGATATAACCAACTTATTTTCAACGGCCACCGATTTGAAAGTTAAAATGAGTGTAAAGGAACTTCCATTGTGTATAAAAAAAATATTCCAAAATAGCTTAAGTTTCTAAATTATATCCAGTTTTTGGATATATAGTATTATAAATGTTAAATATAAGGGGAGGTTTACAACGTTTTATTGTATGAAAGTTGGCAACGACAAATCCTATTCGCTATAACATAGCGTTTAGACAGCAAAACGTACATTTTGTCGAAATAGAATGAAAACCGTTGACAAAAATGAAAGCTAACAAGGCAAGCATTGTTTTGCGATAACTGGAATGATAAGACGAAGCGTGCGAACACTTTTCCTTGTTTGTCATATCGCCAGAAATAGATATCACTATGTATACCAACTTTCCTGTCCTGTTTTATTTGGTTGCACCATTTTGACTTGCATCTCTTTCATTGTTATTAAACCAACAGTCAAAATAGTCGAGAATAATAAGGTGCTTCTTCCATTTTTTAAGTATAATATTAATATAAACTAAATGTTCACAGCACTGAGCCCAGCTAAACAGAACAAAACAGAATAAACAACATGGTTACAGCAATGTAACATGTTATAGATTTAACAGGTTACACAAAATACCCGATTATTTTTGTAACTCCCAGTCATGATACATGGTATGGTTATAACAAACATATAACTGCAATGCATAATGGTAATGGAGAGTAAGTATACCACGATGAAAAGTAAACGGAACTGTAACTGAACTACGAATGAAACTTAAGATTCTTGCATGTTACAGTTAAATTATCGATAAAAGAACAAACTTTGAGCAGTTACTCTGTAACGTCAAGTAAAGCCGCAACACCCGTAACTCATTATAGTAACGTAACATAAAACATAACTTCAGCTTCATAAGCTTTGGCAACTTAGAACGTTAGCTAGACCAGCCGCAACGAATAACGAGGCTTCAAGCCATTAAGTAACGTCAGGCCATAACAGAAAAACTGTCTGGAACCTAAACGGCAACGCGTTGAGAGTAACAGGTTACAAAAATAACAGATTATTATAACACGTTACCAGAACATAATAGAATTATATAACAGGTTATCGAAAAAGTAACTGTAATTCCCATCTCTAGTGTAAATGTCAACAAAAACTGAAAACAAAATGGCTAACAAATTGGATCCATGGCTAGCAGTACATTTTATATTGGAACTCGCCGAGTCTGTGGTGTAATGGTAGTAGCTACATTAATCATTATTTCATTATTTTGTCACGATGCCAGAACAAACTGTTCCGCACATTCTATCTCAAATTATTTTAGCTTTTCAATTTCAATAGTATACGTTCCATGCGTAGTTGCTTTTAAATATTGAACGCGATTTAATTAAATCTGTCCAAAATCATCTATCTTAGAATAGGTTTAGTCGTGAACTTTAAAAGTTATGTAACGAAGTTTTGAAACGGTTTAATTACTGATTCTTTGTGATCAGTTATCACGTTTTGTTATCAATACCACTGTACGTGTATGGGTGGGTCAATACTACTGTATGTGTATGGGTGAGGGGATGGGTCAATACCACTGTACATGTATGGGTGAGCGGGTGGGTCAATACCACTGTACGTGTATGGGTACAGTTTGCAGGTTGTTTACCAAGAATCTAAGAGTCATGTGAAACATCCGACCACTCCAATGTTCGTTTCCTGGAAACGAAAGTTAAAGACTGTACGTGTCTGGGAGGGCGAGTGGGTCAGTAACACTCTACGTGTCTGGAAGGGTGGGTGGGTCAGTAGCACTGTACGTGTCAAGGAGGGCGGGTGGGTCAGTAATACTGTACGTATCTGGGAGGGTGGGTGGGTCAGTAGCACTGTACATGTCTGGGAGGGCGGGTGGGTAACGACTATCTGGAACAGCTTATTTGGACGTGCCTTCTTTATAAATCACGAGAATACTTTTCGAATATTTTGAATCGGTTCGGTTGAATGGGTAGATGTAACTACTGGAAGTATAAATGGGAATTGACACTAGATCAGTCATGTGATTGCAGGGAGTATGCCCAAACAATGGATCAAACAATTACAGAGTGTTCCCTGTGTTCTTTTATGAGGGATTGGCCAGCATAAACAAAAAAGTGAGGCAGGTCGTAAATGGCTCAATGGAATGGTTTTAGCTTTATGACAGGAGATAACTTTTATTTTATATTATATATTGCATGACTTTTGGATCTTAATCCAAATACACATCACAGCTTTAAAAAAATTATTACATGGTAACTGACAAAAACTTTAGAGGAATATCACTACTTAATTGTACATATAAAATACTGTCAAAGTTAGAATTAATGCAGCTAATAGATGCTACTGGAGTCTCCTAAAGCTATTCAAAAGTAAACTACTGTCAAGACCCACAAAAATAAGAATGTATATAGCTATTGTACAACCTGTTTTATTGTATGGATCTGAGGTATGGACCCTAACAATGTATAACAAAAAAAGATTGATTACATTTGAAAACAACATTTTAAGAAGAATATATGGACCTACCTATGAATCAGGAGTGTGGAGAATGAAAAAGAACAGGGAGCTTAGAGAACTGTACAAGAGACCTGATATTGTGGCGGTGGTTAAAAGCAGAAGAATAAGATGGCTTGGTCATGTGAGGAGAAAGGAAGAAGAAAAATGATAAGAAGGGTATGGATGGGGAAACCAGGAGGAAGGCGACCTCTAGGACGACCAAGAATAAGATGGGATGACCAAGTGGAACAGGATGTGAGAAGTCTTGGTGGAGACATCGAGATGGCAGAGGATAGAGGACTGTGGAGGCAACTTGTTGGCAAGGCCAAAAATCACCTTGAATTTGAGTGGCCACAGGAGTAAGAGTAAGTAAGCTGACAAAAAACTATATGATATATATACCCTAGTTTTAAGAACGTGTTATTTGTAAGACAAACTAAACTAATTAATTGTTAAGTATACACTTAAACATTGTTACTAACTTAATTATTGTACTGTATGTATTAGTGCCGTTTAATTACCAGTAGCATCACTCTCTTCATTTACCGATAACAAATAGCAACAAAAGTGATATTATTGAATTGAAACTTCTCTTGAATCTTACTTAAATTGCATGAGTTTGCAGGATTCTTGCATGAGAGCGTGAGATGATCTTTGAATGCGTGAGACTCAAGCATTTTATGTGAGAGTTGACAGGTATGAAAAAAAAAACAGTCTGCGGTTGACTGTCAGGATTAATTTAATTATACTGATTTAAAGGAATACAGTATAAAATGACATATAAAAGCAAATGCTGTGTAATTTCAGCTTTGCAATACCTATCCTGTTGATGTATAAAATTATAGTATTCGTATCAAAATATAATACATCAATGATACTTCTTCTTTGTATAAAGAAGGGGTGTGCGAGTACTCGAAACTTCAAGTAGTTGATCGAGTATTTTACTACTCGAACTCGGCTCGAAGCTTCCGAAACTACTCGAAGTTCGATCGAGTAGTTGTATTTCATGAAATATCTGATTTACATCTTAATTTAGTTTTAAGAGTAAACGGTTTTATAAGTTATGAATCAAAAATGTGCGCTTCCTTGTGTTTTATTTTACTCTTAATCATATGTTAACAGTTTGGTACGCGTAATTATGAACTAAACAATACGCCTAAGAATAGGTAGAACACGACGACAGTCAAA